>JALPQI010026940.1:0-16826 GCA_025490895.1 Thaumatotibia leucotreta
GTGCAAATTATTTCTACAAGTTTCTAAAAGCACTCGTAAAGTTAAGCAAACTATACGATAATTGCTAAACGCGACAAATGGGTTAAATAACTGCTGACTTAAGAAGGTTGTACTTTGTTTTTTATGTGACGAAGGTAGACAACTGAGCTCTTACCCCACCTGATGGAAAGCGGGAAATGAGTCCCATGGACTATGGACATAATGAACAAAATCGCCTATGCGCTGCCTACCCTGAGGACTTAGATGGATTGCCTCTATGCCAGTAATTACACTGGCTATCTGACCCCCAACCGGAACACAGTACTTATTTAGCGGCAGGTTATCGGGTAAGACGTTGGAAAATATTTGAACACGCCTTTATTGTCATAAATATACAGCCGTGTTCAGATATTTTTGAGCGCTCTGGATGCTTCGATATATACAGGGCGTCCCACGGCGATGCCACATGGAGGGAAAGTACCTTAAATATCATAGATAGCGTATTTTGCTGAAAGAAGACTTTATTTTATTTTGAAAATTAAATAATACTGCATTAAAAAATCTACAAAAAAAATTTGCTTTTTCTAGGCATCGAACCTACTTTAAAACAAAAAAAAATTTTTTCGTAATTTTATTCTGTCATTCGAAAGAATGGATAAAAAATAACAATTTTCCTTAAGAAACATACGAGTAGTATCTAAAACTAAAAAAATAACCAAAAAAGTTTGGTTCAAAATTAGAAAAAAAATTGTAGTCGGTTCGATTTCCGGGTGAAGCAAGTATTTTTTTGAAAAACTTTGAATGCAGAATTATTACATTTTAAAAATAAAATAAAGTCTTCTTTCATCAAAATACGCTATCTATGATATTTAAGGTACTTTCCCTCCATGTGGCATCGCCGTGGGACACCCTGTATGATGGCAACTGTACAACTATACTTTCAAGCGACCTTCACTTAGTTTTAATTAAACTCGATGGAAAATTCGGGGCGCGGTGTTTCTAGTAAACGTAATTTAGAGTTATGGCCTTTGCCACACGGCGGTTTCCACTCGTCAAGGATTCCTTGTAAGTACCTGGAACAAAAAAAAAATGTTTAGTAAATGATGTGTTCGTATTTTGAACAGGATTGTTATTTTTATACGATCGTATTAAGATGGATTTAGACAGAGCGAATGCTCATTCTATCCCGAAATTTACGAAATTGACGAATTTCGACGATACACGTTTTGTGTAACGAACGAATTTCGTGTGGGGGATACAATGAGCATTCGCTCGTTTGGTCTAAATCCACCTTTAGGGGGCCTGGACTCATCTCAATCCAGATTGCCTAGCAAAAGAATGGACCCGTCTCAGGTGTCCTAGTTGCAAAGCAATCATAACTCACGCTCATGTAAACAAGCTGTCTCACTCGACACAAAGATGCGATGCAAGATAGATAACAAGTAGCAAAACAAATGCAATATGATAAGAAAGTTCAGTGGCAGATAGCAAATACAATAAATGTTTACTACTTATTTTCTTTAACTTGAATGATAATATAAATAGGTACTTAAACATAGAAAAATAATAGATATATGATATATAATGTAGATTATTTTTTAATAAGACATAGAAATACAAATTTATTGATAAAAGGCAACATAAAATAAATATATACAGGGTGGTCCAAACCTTGACGTCAAAAAAATTTTTTTAGATTCCTCACGTCATGGGCTATTAGAATATACCCCATGTATGTTAGCCGATTTTTTGTAGTTTTCGAGTTATGAATTTTTGAATTTTTTTTTCTTTGAGAAATTCTGGAGTGAAGAAATTTTTTTATAAAAAAAACTGTTGGGTTTTTTTAATAGTTTATTTTTGTAAAAGTATTACTATAAATAAAGCATTTACTGACAAAAAATTAACGCCCTCACTTTGATACAAGTAGGATAAAAAAATACCAAATTCAAAATTTTACGTTAAAAACGCATCAAAATAGCATTAATGTACGTAAATAAAAAAAAAAAACTTATCCCAAGGATTTTTGGTATTCTAAAGCCTGCCCTAGACCTTAAGCCTTCGTAAAAGCAAAAAAAAGTGATACTTAATGATGAGGATTTTTCGGAGTAGTCGGTCAAATAAACTTAAAAAAAACCTTCTAAATTTTTAATTTAAAAATAAAGTAAAATTTCGTATAATAACTACACAAATTGAGTTTTCGTGGTATTTTCTGTCTTTTTTATTGATAAGAACAACAAAACAGACGAATTTTACTTTATTTTTAAATAAAAAATTTTGAAGCTTTTTTTTAAGTTTATTTAACCGACTACTCCGAAAAATCCTCATCATTAAGTATCACTTTTTTCTTGCTTTTACGAAGGCTTAAGGTCTAGGGCAGGCCTTAGAATACCAAAAATCCTTGGAATATGTTTTATTTTTTTTATTTAAAAAAATTAAAAAAAAAATTAAAAAATATATTTATTTACCGAAAAAACAAGAACACATAAATAACATTTCAGTGAACCCCACACTAGGCATTGCCTGTATCGTGGGGATCAAAACCATAACAGATTACAAAGTCAGTGCGGTTTCAGATTTAGTAAGTAATACTTATGAAGATATAAGAGACGATGCATGCTTAACTACATTGCTTATTAATACTAAGTAAATAGATTTACATATTGAAAATAGATGAATATTTGGAGTTGTATGGATGGATGCGTGTGTATGTGTTTGTATATGTGTGTGTGTGTGTTAGTGTTGTGGTTGAGCATCAGCGAAAAGAGTCAAAAATGAAAAATTGCGTTGGAGTAGCCCTACGAGTTCCTCTTGGGATCGGACGCACCCGACGGCTGTCGTCCACTACAAATTTACTGACTAACGTTGAAGTATTTTCTCCGT
Source organism: Thaumatotibia leucotreta (assembly GCA_025490895.1). NCBI lineage: Eukaryota > Metazoa > Arthropoda > Insecta > Lepidoptera > Tortricidae > Thaumatotibia > Thaumatotibia leucotreta. Next base: position 2,860 of record JALPQI010026940.1, read on the forward strand.
TTCCTCATAGCTCAAGGATAAAAGAAGTCTTTGGATACGCGTTTTTGCCTCTATTATGTTGCAGTTCCTAATGTCGCAGATTTTGACAATTTTATTATACACGTGTGGCAGCAGGAATGTCGAGAGTCGCTTCGCAAAGGCAGAGTTGACATGAGGCTCGGGAATTCTGTACACTCTTCTCGCTGCCATCCTACGCTGCCCCGGCAGGCGCAAAGCCATACCATGAACGTATACAATAGCACGCATCAAAAATAATCTCCGAACACTCAGGACCTGAGCTTCCTTGAAGAGTTCCGAGGTTGAATAACGACGGGGTCGCCTCAAGAAGACCTTCAAAACAGCTCTTTGTGCTCTTTCTAGTATTATCATGGTAGACTTCGCGGCGCCACCCCAAGCGAGTATACAGTAATTAACCACGGATTGGCATAGAGCCAAATAAACTACCCTAAGCAAGTTACCATCTGTCGCTTCTCTTAAGAGCTTAAAGGTGTAAATCAATTTTCTAACCCTACTCGCCGTCGCTAAAACATGACCTTTAAAGTTGAGGTTCTCGTCAATAGTAATGCCCAAATATCTCAGAGAACCTGTTCTTTTTATTGAGTCGCAGGAACACGCAGATGCCAGAGGATTTTGCGGTGCTGAACATATGTCACAATGGATTTTCAAGTCAGTGAGGCCAGATGGCGGAGAGGACGCCGCTGTCTTGTGAAATGCTAAGAATTTAGTTTTATCCGCATTGAGAGTTAAGAGGTTTGTGTTTAGCCACATTGACAGTAGCTGTAAACCAAAAATAGCCGCATCATTGGCATCCTGCCAGGTGTCACCATGGAACACAATGGCTGTGTCGTCAGCGTAACAGAATACCTCACCGTTCCTAAGCCCCAAAGACATAACTTCGTTGATGTACACTGTGAATAGGGTTGGCCCAAGGATACTGCCCTGAGGCACGCCAAATGCAACAGATTCTGAGGCGCTGAACATGTTACGTACTCTGACACGCTGACTTCTGCCCATCAGGTAGTTAGAGAACCAATCCAATGCAATCCCACGAACGCCAAAAGACTCTAGTTTCCTGAGGAGTATAGGAATCGACACTGTGTCAAAGGCCTTATTTACGTACTTTAATGCTATTTTGATGCGTTTTTAACGTAAAATTTTGAATTTGGTATTTTTTAATCCTACTTGTATCAAAGTGAGGACGTTAATTTTTTTGTCAGTAAATGCTTTATTTGTAGTAATACTTTTACAAAAATAAACTATTAAAAAAAACCAATAGTTTTTTTTTAATAATAAATTTCTTCACTCCAGAATTTCACAAAGAAAAAAAATTTCAAAAATTCATAACTCGGAAACTACAAAAAATCGGCTAACATACATGGGGTATATTCTGATAGCCCATGACGTGAGGAATCTAAAAAAAATTTTTTGACGTCAAGGTTTGGACCACCCTGTATATATTATATTGATTTCTACTTTAACGATTATCACTGAGTCTATCTGCGGGTGTAACTAACGTCATGCCCGAAACGTCAGGATAATATTAAACGTAAGTTTACGCGACTAAGACCCGTTATATACTCATTATATAATGTTCTAATTAACCCTTAAAATGGCAATTTAAAAATAAATCGGGGTCTAGTACTATTTACCTACATTGTGATGTAGGTTCATTGCCAATTTAAGGGTTCCTTTATTATAACCGATACCTACTTCCCAACGTATTAAAACATTTGAGCCAAAATGTAATTAATTATTTAAAATTAATGGAGTAATTATTTAAAGTAAATAAAGGAGGCTTCAGTGGAAATTGAGGAGGCGTCTCAAGGGGGCAATTATTCCGAGTAGGTAATGAAATTAATGTTCGCGTAAACAAGTCGGTGGCTGAACGTAATCTGACCTCAACGAGAGTTGCATTCCTAATTAAATATGTACTTGATATTTCAACATTATTAAATAATGAGTAAGGCACTGGTCTCACCGCGAGCTACTAAGCTATGAACTATGGGCTATAAACACGAAATCTTTAAAAAATATATTCGACATTCCATACTAAGCGATCCTACTGGCTGATAAACATTTCATAGATAATGTTTTTTTCTTTCAAGACTTCGATATTAGTCCCATAAGGAAACTTGTTTGTTATCATGAACACATGCATACCCTTAAGGTATCAGTAACTAATTTGAAAACAGCATGTATACATACAGATAAATACACATACACAGCAACGGCCAAGATATAATTGTGATAAATAAATACACAAATAATGCCCTCGACGGGACTCGAACCCGGAACCTCCAGCTTCGTAGGCAGGGTCACTACCAACCAGGCTACGGAAGCTGACAAATAGGGCCCAAAACAATCCAGTTCTAAAAATACCAGTAGAACTTAAGAGATAATCCTGATAAAAGCGCGCGTGGGGCATTAAACTGTTTGCTTTGCTTACATTACTTTTACTGCCTCACCTGACAATTCTTCAGCCCTATTACAATGTATTAAGGTCCATAATGTTCAGTTTAAGACTGGAGTTTAACTGCTCAAATGAAGTAGATAAAACGTTTACACCTCATTAAATCATCTTACGAGTTTTCTCGAGTAATACAGGGAAACAGTCATGATGTGACAAATGAACTGAGAAATGAGGAGAGTTGAGAAGAAATAGGGGAGGTCGTTATTTTATACTTAAATGGGTCAAAATTCTTTTGGTTGTCTTATTTTGTGTCTCTAAAAAACGTGACACAGTTGTGATTTATGTATGAGATGATGTTTTGTTTCCAACTTTTGGTGTATGAATTAAAATCTGGCGTGAAAAAGAAATACAAGTGCACCGGATTTTTTTTATATACTGAGTCGAAACGGCAGCTAAAAGCGTGACAGAGTGGTATCAAACAAGACAACGATAAGAATTTTGACCCAAATAATAAATAAACATCTTGGCACATCTTACACAAATCGCTCTAGTCCCACGGTAAGCTCAATGAAGGCTTGTGATATAACTACCAAGTACCAAGCGACGATAAGATCGTGTGTAAATCTAATACGGGTAATAAATTAAACCAGGCATGGGATAAAATTGTGTAATTATTTTATTTTTAATCATGGATAGGGTTTTTTTAGTTACACTAAATTATGACCCACATCTTTTTTTAAGATTTTCAGGTCAGCAATGTAGGTACGAACATTTGTTAATACTGATATGGCACTTGTCATCTGCCTTTGAAATTAGCTGTCAACGAGCGTTTAACTTGAGTGTGGTGCTTTACATTGCGCGCCGAATTATTTAGTACGGATAATTTTTTGCTCTAATTTTAAGTAAAAGTTATCTAAATTTACTTATTATATCCTAAACTAACTCCCATTAAGAGCTTCGTCCTTATTAGTATTAGACTTACACCCAGATAGATTCATTAGCAATATTATTCCAAATGTAGTGAAAATATTTTACAAAAAAAAAAGTTTTTAAAAATTATAACACTATGAAATCTTCCTAGAATAAAACTAAATTAAATAACAAAATAGCTATCAGATGACTTGAAAATGGTTCTAGTATAGTGCCAAAGCTTTCGTAAAGCTCTTGTTGAAATTGATGAATCCCGCGATATTGCGGGATTGCGGGACTCCGGGATTACAGTCTGGCGACTTCAATATGCCTTTCAGGTCCTTTCATTACCTTTTCAGGGGTTATGAGAGCGTTTCAGTTTAAAGCCTTATTTCGTCGGCTGATAACCATAATTCCGTATAAAACCGGCCAAGAGCATGTCGAGCCACGCTCAGTGTAGGGTTCCGTATTTATTCAAAAACGGCTGGGCCGATTATGTTCGAAATAGTTTTATTTCTAAGACTCTATTCTATCTATCTATTATAACTGTTTGTGATTTTTTCTTTTGTGATTTGGACTCACGGATTCAAAAATTACGAGTCCTTCTCTAAGACATATTTTATCTGCTGGTTATCTTCGAATTTATTAACTTAAATTACATTCTTTTAGAACCCTTATTATTTTTAAAAGACCTATTAAACGATTGCCTACACTACATGATTATAGCAAAAATTTAAAAAAACATCACCTAGTTACTACTACAGAAGGAACACGAAAAAAAAAATGTTTTTTAAATATTTTTCATTTTGTCGTCTCGATTAATTATGTATTCATTGTATTTTTGTGGACGTCTTTTATTGTCTTTGTTTACTACTCAGCTTTGTAAATCTCTTATGTACTGCTGTTGATGCCCCAAATGAATAAAAAAAATATACCTTTGCTAAATTGCAAATGTCTAGTACTAACGGTTACTGACTTATGCCGCGGACAGACAGACGGACATAACGAAAATAATTTAATAATTTACTTCATAACCCTAAAAACGTCAAGATTTAGCGCGAAACGAAAACTTCACTTTCCGTGGTGATTAGTTTCCACGTCTCTAAAGCATTGACAGTCACAGGCAAAAATATCTGTACACTTTTTTACTAAAGTCTGGAGTATAAGGTTCAAAATTGTATGCATATTTATGCCCCTGACGGTACTGCAGTCACGGGGCTTACGCAAACTGTCGGAGCCATTACAAAGTGTTTTGAGGTTTTTCTTTGTTTTTCGGGTTTCGTTCCACAAATAACACTGTCAGTGACATAATAAACCTACTTAATTGTATATTTATTGTAAATAATCGGCGTGGGCGTATATTGAATCCTGAATGGAGCCACGGATTCCACAATGAATCCCGACCGTAGGGAGGGATTCTAAAGTGGAATCCTGAGCGTAATGAAGGATTCAAGCGTTAACGCCCAAGACGAAATAATTTTGATACCGTGTGACACATACTGCTTTTCATACCACCTATGAGAAAAATAAAAGATATATCACATATTTAATATTTACTATTGTTTATTTTCATATTTCATTGTAATTTTTTAGGCTGGCAATAGAAAGTCCTTGAACAGAAAAGTGTCACATTGATCCCACCATTCGAATAGGTGGTGTAAAAAAAAAATAGATGCCCACGGAAAACGCAGAATAATGTTGCAACGCGCAATATTTTTTTTGGAATTCTTGGTGGTTGTCAACTATTTCTACCAAGATAAAAAAAATGAGATACCCACGGCCAACGCGCAGTAATGTTGCCACCAAAGTCTCGGCGGTTGAAATGCTCAAAGAAATGCCTTTATTAAGATTTTCCGCGCCCTATGTGAGGTGGATTTAGGAAACGCCTACAAATGAGAATACTCCCATGTTTTCGCCAAAATGGACCCAAAACTTGTAATGAGATAAGTTTTCCAAGCGACCCGCATACGAATCGTACTACATGCCTTCATTAATTTACAAGCTACACGATTGTCAACTTCATTGTTAATGGAATAAGGCGTATGGTGGGGAAAAGTCGGGTGCAACAGGTAAAGATTTAGATATTTATGGGTAAGAAGAACTGAGAAGTATTTATGTGTTGATTAGACTTTTGCGAGAATACTGTAATTTCATTGCATATTGCTGAGATTCCTTAGGTATATTACTTGCATAAAGTACGTTATTTCTAAATATTAAAAGAAAATAAGTAATTAAAAAAAAATAGTACATTTCCTAACTAGTACGGGAAAACGGCGAGGGTCAAAGTTGGAGCCCGAGTGAAACGAGGGCGACAATCACCCGAGTTACAAAAAAGTTTTTGCACGTGTAAGGGACGATTTTTTTCATAACAAGTGCGTCAAAAAGAGAAATTACCGCGCGCGAAGCGTGCGCTAAGTTCGTTTTGGCTCACTAGTTAGGAAAAATCATTTTTCAAACTGGGTTCGTATAAAGGTGGATTTAGAGACATTCTATCCCCCACTTTCCGAAATTCGTTCGTTACACAAAACGAGATTCGTCGAAATTCGTTGATTTCTTACACTCCTCTCGGTCATGTATAAATTTTTCGCCACTCGTTCCGAACTTCATTTTTATCGCACTCGTATCGTAATGTACTATTAAAGAACAGGAAATAAGCTAATCTGATAAGATTGTACTTGCATAGGCGGATCATCGCAAAAGGAAATTCGTAACTCGAGTTGATTTAAAACACTCCTCTCGATCGTGTTTCAATGTTTCGCCACTCGTTTCGAACTTCATTTTTTTCGCACTTGTATCGTGATGTACTATTATAGAAAATAAAATAAGATAATAGAGTATTTGTAGGCGGATCATCGCAAAAGCCAAGCAGGCTCAACGCAAGCTCTCCTCATCTCCGTCTATCACTGTCCGTCTCTGTCATCCAACGTTACCATGAGTTGACGAGAGCCTGTAACTGCTTAACTTTCCATCCCTCTCGCACCAGGTACGAGTGAAAAGGAAAGCAATATGCAGTACAGTTCTACTTCATGATAGACTCTGGTGACGTCACACCCCCGCAGGAGTCTAGTCTGACTGAAGCGGAGGTGTGTTGACGTTTATATGATTTCTTAGGCACTGGTCTCACCGCGAGCTATTAAGCTATGAACTATCGGCTATAAACACGAACAAAAGATAAGCAAGGATGAACAATATTGCTTTGCTCTTCCGCGATACAGAACGTGTAGTTAATTAGTGTAACCCGCTATAATTACTTGCGTATTTTTTGCATGCAATTAATTGTGCCACCCTCCCGCCGCAAAAATAAATACGCAAATAACTATAACAAACCACTACCAATAAAATAACACTATACTCGACACGTGTTTCGCCTCTCTACGAGGCATCATCAGGAGGTGACGATGTTGTCGGTCTGGTGTCCGTTGCCGGACACAATATAAAGGATGAACAATACAAAGCAATATTGTTCATCCTTTAATATGGACTTCCGCAATGTAACGCCTGATTCAATTTATTACTTAAAAGATAAGCACTCCCATGTAAATAAAAGAGACACGGCGATACTCGGCTTATGAACTAAAACTATGAAATATCGGCTATAAACACGAACAAAAGATACGCACTCCTGTGTAAATAAAAGAGACACGACGATACTCGCCCGGCGGTGATAGCTGATAGCTGGGCTAGTATCGCCGTGTCTCTTTTATTTACACGGGAGTGTGTATCTTTTGTTCGTGTTTATAGCCCATAGTTCGTAGCTTAGTAGCTCGCGGTGAGACCAGTGCCTTCGGCTACAAAATCACAGTATGATAATAAAGGTGCATTTACACCAAACGAGCAGTCGCTCATTCTATCCCCCACTCTACGAAATCAACGAATTTCGACGAATCACGTTTCGTGTAACAAACGGATTTCGTTTAATATCGTATTATGATTAGGGAAAGATAGGAAAAAACTTTTCACAAAATATTCATTACGCAAATTAAAATTTATTTTCCAGAGATAATCGTTATCCTTGCCGTAAGTAAGTGACAAAACGAGATATTTTACTTTAAGGGTGAATCAACTTTTTTCTGTCTGTTATTGCCATGGTTACGGTTTCCTGAGTCACGCTGGTTTAATGCAAAATTATGCTACTTAAATTATGCAAACATGCTTGTAGTCCATGTTTATAGGTGGCCCATTAAGGAAAGAGCTTATTAACATCAGACAAATTCAAGTTTGCGTAGTTTAAGTAGCATAATTCTGCATAAAACCAGCCTGACTCAGGCGACCGTAACCATGGCAATAACAGACAGAAAAAAGTTGATTCGCCCTAAAATACTCTTATTTCTAAATAGATACAAGTTGCGCGAAGCTATTGTTTCTACTGCAAACCCTACTTTGTTCGTATTAGCTTGACAGCTGACTAATGACATACATTACGGGCTCGGCCAACAAAAGACCACCCTATATTAATGGTAGAACGTTGACACTAGTTACAGGTTTTACAGTGGTAATGTGAGTACTAAAGGCTAAGTACAATTTATTTTACGACTGGCGACCTCCATAAGTTAGTACTTATGGTGTTGCATTTGATATTATGTCTGTTATAAACAAAGCCCGGACGACGGGAGCAAAATAGTACATTACGACACAAGTACTAAAAACATGAAATTCGAAACGAGTGGCGATGTTTTAAAACAGGGCCGATAGCTCCCTATCTGTTTTAAATCGACACGAGTTACGAATTTCGTTTTTGCACGTGTCTCGTACGACGTTTTTTAGTGCAGATGGCACTCCGAAGTTTTGGACCTGACGTAAAATGACACACTTCTTGCACTAGAGCCTAAAAAAGGCACGTGCTTAGTTAAATATCGACTATTCTAAAGTGCATTTGTGCTTCCGTCATCCGGGCTTCGGTTATAAACTGTGTTTAGTTTATATTCTCGAAATTCTACACGTTGCTTGGTACATTTATAGAAGCTACCTGCAGCTGGTATATCGCTTTTTTAAATACCATAAATCGTTGTTTTTTTGTTTTCATACATACCTACTACATGAAATGATCCCTAAGTGTGATAGAACCTTAAGAACTCTGAGTTTAGAGATGCGGCCGATGGTGAAGGACCACGTTTCGGCGCCGTAAGTCATCACTGGTAACACACATTGATTGTTGACTTTCGTCTTAAGGCACAGAGGTATGTCGGACGAAAAGACATCGCGTAGCTTCCCGAACGCTGCCCTACCGAGCTGGATTCGGCGGTTGACGTCCTCCTCGTCTTATGGCTGAGATGATGATGATGATGATAATGATATCTATCCGAAACAGGCTGTAACTCTTTCGTTTTAATAAATCCATACTGTATGTAGTCTTTTGTGAAAACTTGAAAAGTGGAAATTGAGTGTAAATATCCTCTCTATGAAAAATTCAGCCAAATTGCAACGAACTTCGGTAAGGTCGATAAGAAAATAGGGCAAACCTACATATGACACTGATAGCACTAACGCCTGATATCGGAGATTAAGTAGATACTGAACACGAACAGGTGTCTAGTGAACTATCGATAAATCGATGTCGATAGACTCAATATGTAAATATAATTAAACGTTTAACTTCTATGCGCGACATGTTTCGGAGAGAGGTATTTTAGGGCCTTATCACACTTGCGATTTACAAGCGATTTGAACGCGAAGCATACGCGCGGCGTGTTCGTCGCGTGCCTGTAACCGATTCGCCGCGATTGCGTCGCGATATCGCCGCGATCGCGTAACGAATACGCTGCGCAGCCGTCAGTAAATCTGACTCTTGGACAGTCACTTACATAATGGATTCCAACTCTTGACGCGAATCGGTTCGCGAATAGCTTGTAAATCGCAAGTGTGATAAGGACCTAACAGTTTAATGATACCTATTAATAGTAATTATGTATGTCTTCACGAAAGTATAAATTCAATTAGACGCAAAATGCTTAGTCTGCAGTTCTATTTCTCTATTTGTCAGTCGCCATCACTTTTATAAAAAAATATACACTGTTCGTCAGCAGACTAAAAAAAAATGTAAAGAAATATGGCTGACTATTCATAATATTTGACGTCTTTGACACATAACATGAAATACGTTGGCAGATGTATATTTACTTTTCTCAAACTTGCTACGGAATGTTGATGTTACTTACTTTAAATTAAACCCGGAAATACTATGTATCCGGTGTCATATGCTAAGATGATATGTAAAGAGATTTCATGTATTTATTTCACACCTAGGACTGCAAACAAACTGTCTTTTGTTTTGTTACGTCAAATTGTGACACTATGTCTTGACATTCAGCCACAGAAAAAAAAAACCTATGAACTAATTTCTATACCACCAGTTAAAAGGATACCTCAAACAGATTAAAAAAAAAGTTAGGCGCGAATATTTTTTTTGAATGTTGTACGATACTGTACAATTGGTTTATTTACAAATCAAATAGTATGGTTCGGCGAAATCAGTTCGTTTTATTAACCGACTTCAAAAAAGGAGGAGGTTCTCAATTCGACTGATATTTTTTTTTTTTTATGTTGTATGTATGTTACCCGATATCTCCGAGAATAGTGAACCGATTCTAAAATTTCTTTTTGTGATCGAACGTGTATTACCCCGAGATGGTCCCGTTGGCTCCAAGTTGCGGTCTGATCATGGGATCTTGGAGAAATCGAGGGATCTCTTCAATTGTTATAGGTACATGTACGGAGCTTTTGGTAAATTTCATTCATTTACAAGAATTTGCATTCAGAAAGTAGGATTTGAGGAAACCAATGATGGAAACAAATCGGGAATCTTGGAGAAACCAGTTGAAGTCGGTTTTTTAAATTTTTAATTTGGTGATTATTTCATGGCAAGTTTGAGAAAAGCACTATACATATCTCGGCGAGAAACAGGGTTACAGGCCGCGTATTCCTATCTGGCCTCAGTTCCTTCGGCCAGATATATCTACTTGGCCTGTAACCCTTCGTTTCCCGTCCTCTATAGTAATGTACTATTACAGCTAATCAATAATTTAAACTAAAAATGTATGTGTTCCAAAATGGCGTGATTATGGAATAATGCAAGTTTTTAGATTTGTTTACCTTTTTTTTTAGATTCTACTGACGATTGGTATAGTACCTATACTTCGATTCGGGACTTACGAATCGAAGTATAGGTACTATACAAATAGACCGTAAAACGTTAAAACTAAAAATAGACCGTAAAACGTTAAAACTAAAAATAGACCGTAAGAGTCACTTAGTGAAACTAAAGTTACAACCAATATTCGATTTAACCTTAAGGTGCGTTCAAACTAAAAGAGCATTCGCTGTTCTAACCTCCCACTCTACGAAATTCGATCGCTACACAAAACGTGATTGGTTGATTTCGTAGAACGGGCGCTAGAACAGTGAATGCCTTATGGCATTAAGTCCGCCTTTTGTACTCCTGTTTAGTGCAATAAAGTTTAAATAAATAAATAAATAATGCTCTTTTGGTTTAAACGCACCTTCAGAATTTATATTTATTTTCTAGGCTTTCAAAACACAATATAGTTTGTATTTGAAAATAACGGCTTTACGCGTATTTCTATAATAAAAGCAATATCGAGAGCCCTTGACAGGCAATGAGAACTAAGCCGCTTCGGCTTCAATAAATAATGAACAGAGCTACTTCAAAATACGTATTGCTGCAATAGCCCGATCAACGAGGTACGACAATATTAATAAGTAAAACCTCCCCAATCATTTTCTTGTAAATACACTCGTGGTCAAATTATACAATTTTCAAATATTTACAGGATAGGTATTACATCAGATTATATTGGAATAATTTTGAAATAAATCACAAAAGACAATGATTTAAGGTCTCTCCAAATAAATCGACGCGGAATCGGCTTAAGTCGGCCGAAAAACGCTTTATGTCGACGGCATAAGAGTGAAAAAGACGTCGTTAAGCAGGAATCAGCTCGTATCGGCTTGACCGGTGCGGTTTCGGATTTTTGCTCTTATGATTTGATTTTTTGCTTCATGAAGCAAATTCTAGAAAGTCTTCACACAGAAGATGATACACTCTCGCCGATTGCTCCTTGCAGCTATCGACGTTGAACAAACATGTACTTTAATGTTACTAATGATTGATTTCGGTATTACGAGTGAAGCTTGATTACCCAAGCGCCAACATAATTAACCCTTCATATTTTAAAGACAAACGGCTCTTAATCACGTAAACTGGACTGCCTGCGACCACGGGTGTAACGTCATGCCCGAAACGTCAAATTAAACATAAGTTTACGTAATTAAGACCCGTTTGTCTTTAGAATATGAGTGATAATCGTGAAAGTTTAAATCAATATATTTTAATTAACCCTTTTACGCATTCTGTAACCAAAAGTCTACAATAGAAGTGGCGTACATTGTATTCCAACTATTTCCGAATGTAATGTATCGATCAAACTGGTGTTTCGAATACTTCGTGTATTTTAATTATTCATTACACATTTTAAGTATTCATTAGACCAGCACTGGCTGAATAGCCAGCATCATGCTGAGTAGGGCCCATTTCGTGACACTATGTTGATGTATTTGTTTGTAAGTGTTCTGTAAAGTGTAAGTGTCATGAATAAATGTTTTGAGTTTGAGTTTAAACTCAACATTTAAAATTAATACAATATTAATTCATAAGTTGCAAAAAAAAGTGTGGATAAGAATTAATTAGTCTCTTTGACTGGACTATTACCGTAATAATTGGATGGAAAAGTCCGCAAGTAATAAAGTGGAATCTATTCACTCGAATCATATCATATCTATTATTTAATGTATGTTATATCAGGTATTACGTACGTTTTTCGTATATTACATATCAGTTTCCAGAATCCGCAGTCTATCAATCAACGAGTGTGTGACGTAGGTATTATTGAAGTATTTATTGATTTACTTAGTCAACCTTAGGGCAATACAGAAAATAATGTAGGCGGTGCAACTTGCGAACTTAATAAAAAGACGTATCAAGATAGGGTACAGTATACATAAATATATCATAATATAAATATACTATAATATATCTCACCTTAAATTTAACAGCTGTAAATATAAAAGTTATGTATTGTTCAAATCGGTTGCAATAGGTAAGATAATTATATTCTGGCCCCAATTTCACAACATTGACAAGTCCTACAATTGTTAATCTACGGTTTCTCTAATAGGGAGCGACTATAGGCTACAGCTACCGCTTACCATCGGAAGGGCCGTGCGTTTGTTTGCCACCAGCATAAAAATTAGTCAAGGAACTTTAATAAATCAGCAGTAAATAGCTACTTTTATGCGAAGCAAAATTACAATTGTCGCAAAAATCACTACAATTGTAGCGAAATTCCGACATAAGCCGAACTTCATGTCAAGAATTAATGAAAATTGTACTAAACCTTGCGACAATTGTCACGGGTTTCGGAAAATAAAAAGTAGTTTATTAACGATATAATAACGTTATTAGTAATAATTTTATGTTGGTGGCAAACAAGCACATGGACCGTCTGACAGTAAGCGGTAGCCGTAGCCTACGGAGGCCTGTGACGTCAGTAACAGTGATATTTTATGATTGTCACAATTGTAATTATGGTGAAATAGGCCACTGGTCTTTTGGACATTATGACAAGTAACTTTGCAGTAAAATGAGTCGAATCTAGGACACACAAAAAAAAAAACTGGCCTGCTACCGCGAACACCGATGATCGTAAATTCGTCTCTGTCACTTTAACGACGCCTTCGTTGGAGTGAAAGAGACAAGATCCCCGAAATTTACGAATTACCTAGTCTGCTGACATTACAGCCTTTTGTAATCACTCCTTCCTTTCCTGGATGCTTAGCCAAGTTGCCAATCGCTAACGCTTGTAGCGTATCGTAGATTTCCCTCTCTGTCACTCTTACATATTAGTGTGACAAAGACAGTAAGCTGCATTTCGTTTACGATTGACGATTAAGCGTTAGCGATTGGCAACTTGTCTAAGCACCCTGTTCTATTTCCCTGAAGGCTTCTACTAGAATAAATGAAACCTTGCTCTTTACACACGCAGAGTCAGAAATAATTGTATTTTACCGCGCACAAGAATGGCACTGTTTTTATACCGCGGCCGTCACATTATAACGTAATTTTCACAAAATGGCCGCCACATTTCTGGGATATTTACGAAAGTGCAAAAATACCTGCTGCCCTCGGCGGGAATTTACTTCAAAATGGAAGCTGGCAATACAGATAACGTCCTGTAGAGTCCACATTATGGAGTATTTATTGTAGAGTCCACATTATGAAGTATTTATTATTTGGTTCTTATACATAGACATAGGTATATGTATATTATAACATTACTTTTACAGTAATTAAACAGAGGTACTGACAAACATGACACTACTACATAATAACGACTTAAAACTAGTTAGTTACTCATCTAGAAGAACGTTCTAGATTTTTAAGAATTTTGAGACCCCAAAGACTTATAGGGTTTCATCATTCTTGAATCCGATTTTCATTTATTTTTTTCGTACATTGTGAGGCGATGTGTTCATTGTGTTCCATGCAACTAGTAACAAGTTCTCGAGAGCACAACAGGGTTTATATTATTTATTCAAACCGGCAAATTATCGATAATACTCAAGCTACATCGGT
>JALPQI010026941.1:0-13357 GCA_025490895.1 Thaumatotibia leucotreta
ACTGACAAGCTACGACATCGTGATGCCAAGATCCAGTACTAAAGGTCCATTGCTTTGAATGACAATATCTCCGAACTTAACCACTTTGAAACACCGGGACCTTTACAGGATTATTGCCGATAGTCTAAGGAGTCACTCATTTCATTTTTCTCCCGTGTTAAAGGCCACACACTGTATAACATGGACGTCTAACGCCAGCTCAAAAATGCCCCCAAAAACAATTGTTCAATTGTGCCAAGATGAGCAGGACACAGAGCGTTTCTTAACACCGCGCATATTTCGGCGCAACATCTTTGACAAATGTTTATAGAATACAGTGTGTTAACATGAGCCAGGCTTTTATTTGAACCGAGGATTGAGATGCAGATTCTTAGCCAAACCATGTGCATTATTTGTTTAAAAATCCTAATTTTAAAAGTAATTAACTTTATAAGAAAAGTTAATTGAGAAGCAATGTACTTCAAAATAAATCGTTAATTGGCACTTGACAATGACAGATCGCAGCCACTCGCAACGTTTGACAACTAAGCAGTACACGCGTTACATTGATCGTTCGAACGAAATTAAAATAATTGTTCAGTTAATTTAAATATTTGTCAACTCTTAATACTCGAAAACGATTGCCAGTAATGCGTATTATTACCCATTTTCGTAAAAGCCTGGCTCATGGTAACACACTGTATATAGCCAATCAAAACTTTGATGGACCAATCACAACTATTTTTAAGTATTTATAGGTTGACATTAAAATTCATTACCGAGATGCATTGAAGAGGGGGTGACACTTGTCAACTAAAATTCAGAATCGTTTTTGAAAGACAATTTAATATGTCGCCGTGCGGCTTCCACAGTTTATTTGTTCGTAGGTTATTACGTTATTACTTAGTATGACTTAGCACGGCATATTTTTTTTTGTTTTATGTGACGAAGGTAGACAACTGAGCTCAGCCCACCTGATGGAAAGCGGGAACTGAGGCCCATGGACATAGTGACCAAAAAATTGCCTATGTGCTGCCTACCCTGAGGACTTAGATGGATTGCCTCTAAGATGCCAGTAATTTAATTTAACTTAGTAACAAAAAATATGACGTCATATATTGTTATCATTGAGGCCTTTAACCCTGATCAATGTTTTTGTAATCAACTCGTAAACATAATAATCATCATCATCATATCAGCCGTAAGTCAAAGTCAAACTATTCTTTATTCAAGTAAGCTTATTATCTTATTAATAAGCATTTTAAAATCGTCTGACACTATCAAGGGAGAAAAAAATCTACTACTTGTTCTAACCCCACACCGTTCCTGAGAAGAACCAGTAAAAAAGTCAGAACCACTAAGACTTCCAATGCTTAACATAGGCCTCCCCAAAGATTGCCCCCATGACCGGTCCTGCGCCACCCGTATCCAGCGGACTCCTGCGACGAATAACTCAATATCATGATGACCGATTTCGATAATTCCCTTTTTAACCTACTTCAAAATAAACGGATCGGATAGTCCCGTTATCATCATCATCAGCCTATGAGAGTCCACTGCTGGACGTAGGCCTCTCCGATTAACTATGCGCATTAGGAGGTAAATACCCATAATCGCCACGCTGGGCAAGCGGATTGGCGATCGCAGTAATGTGTCCACTATGATGACGCTGCTGCCCATCATCAATATTTTATCAAATAATAGTCAATGACACTTCATCCCTTAGTCGACTCTTACGACACCCGCAGGAGGAATTGGGGTGGTGACAAATGTATTCTTACTGCCGTCACCACACGGCATGAAGTCGAGGTCTGATGAAGGGAATTTGGAGAGTAGTACTTTTTTTTATTGGTGTTTTTTTAGAAATAGAGTCGTAAGATTTGTCTATGTCATAAGAGTTGACTAAAGGATTGAAATGTCACTGGCTATTCCTTTATGATGGGCAGCAGCTTCATCATAGTGGCCACATTACTGCCATCGCCAATCCGCTTGCCCAGCGTGGGGATGCAATGATGGTATTTACCTCCTAATGCGTCCATACCGCTTAGGGTTGCCAACCGTACTATATTATATAGTATTGTACTATATTTCGACTCTCTGTACTATACAGGGTGTAATCGATAAGTGTTTACAGGCCATAATTCCGTAAATATGAGAGATATCAGAAAACTTTTAAGTGATATCGAAAATTAGTTACCCAACGAGTAAAATTATACTAATAACTTTTTTGAAATAAAATCAGAAATATGTCAAATATTAACTTCAAACCCTCCAATACATTTAGTACGTAACCGTTCATTCAAAGACTATTATTTTATATAAAGACGAATCTTTTTTTAGTAAGAATAAATGTTAGATTAATTATTTCATAAACGGTAGTATTACTATTTTATTATAATGTATTCCTACAAATAACAAATCTCTAACAGTTTTATCTCTTACGAGTCTTACGACACCCGACATTCTTTAATGCTGTAAGTCGTCATACTAAATGTATGGGAGCGTTTTAAGTCAGTATTTTTAATATTACTTTATATATTTAGAAATAGTTATTAATGTAATTTTACTCGTTGGGTAACGTACTTTCGATATCAGTTAAAAGTTTTCTGATATCTGTCATATTTACCGAATTATGGCCTGTAAACACTTATCGATTACATCCTGTATACTATTGAATAAAAATATACCGCTTGCACATCGATATCGCTTGCACTATTTAAACACCCTGAAAAAATCTACGTAGGGGTATTTAGTTCTTGCACGGGGCGAAGGTGTTTCGCTACAAAGTCATTAGCAAGCAGCAAATCCGATAATAGATGTTTATTTCTGATATAATTAAAAGTACATTTGTCGCTTGTAGTTTCCTCCTTAACAACACAAAACTATTATTATTTATTTAACCCTTAAATTGGGATGTACCTACCACACAATGTTTTTCGACCAACTTCATGTATTTTTAAGGGTTCCGTAGCCAAAATGGCAAAAACGGAACCCTTATAGTTTCGCCCTGTCCGTCTGTCCGCAGCATAGCTCAGTGGCCGTTATTACTAGAAATCTGCCATTTAGTACAGATATAGGTACATATTAATCATGCCAACAAAGTGATACTTTTTATTGTGTTTATTTTATTTTTTATTGATTGTTTTTGAAACTCTGTAACTTGATGCCAAATGAAATCTGTCTATGTCTATGTACAATAAAAACTAGAAAATATTTGTTTTTTTCGGGTACCTCCCCAACTGGTGAAGTGGGGACGTTTTTTTTATTTACTGTAAACCTATAGTGTGGGGTATCAAATAGGTCAATAAAAAAATCAATAGGTCTCTTAAAAAAAAGTAAGGGTCTTGAAAGAAAGATTTTTTCTAAAGTCAATATTTACGAAGATAATCGCTCCAGAAGAAAAAAAAATTGTCTATATTTATTGAAATATAGACAATTTTTTTTTCTTCTGGAGCGATTATCTTCGTAAATATTGACTTTAGAAAAAATCTTTCTTTCAAGACCCTTACTTTTACTGATGTACTATTTGTTGTTTTTTTTACTGATTCCTCTCAGGTTAGTGTATGGTTTGAACTGGAAGTATGACGATTCAATACGCCTATTGAGGCGTATTGAATCGTCATACTTCCAGTTCAAACCATACACTAACCTGAGAGGAATCAGTAAGAAATTCGGCGTGACTTTTTTTTATCAGCATACATCTTACAACTGATAATAAGAAATGTAAAGTCTCCTAAAGTCAAAATTTATATATAAGTACTGATTTGAAAAAAAATAGTGTCTGTCAGGATATATACTGTATAACATTTTAATAGATCTATGTAACGCACGTTTGGTTTGGAGGTGTATAGTATGAGGTAGTGTATTGCCATAATAATGTATGGTAATGGTCACGTGACTAACCTTGGCTAGGCCTGTATGTCTACTGCCTAGGTCAGTTTTTGCCAAGCCAATCCAGTGCCCGACTTTTCATTCCGCTGCGTTACTTTTTGAGTATAATAGTACATTAAGACACAAGAGCGACAAACAGGAAATCCGAAACGAGTGGCGATGTTTTAAATCGACACGAGTTATGAATTTCCTTTTTGCTCGTGTCTCGTACGACGTTTTTTAGTACAGATGACCCTCCGAAGTTTTGGACCTGACGTAAAATGAGCCACTTCTCACACTAGAGCCTAAAAAAGGCACCATCTGTACTAAAAAGTACTTTTTAATTTTATGTGCGTAACGTACCTAGGGGAAACTTAAATTTTCATACAATATTTTGTCATGTTTTAACGTCCAGAAACGAAATTGGTGTATCTGTGTAGGAGGAACCCAAAAAGATAGAAATGTCTAATAATCCTTATAAATTTTCTCTTTAAATTTAATTACATAGGTAATGATATAAATGCTGGACAATGGACAATGGCAACGATAGTTTTGGGGTGATGCAACACGATGTGTTTAATAGAAAAACCACACATAAAAAAGTATTGTCTCATTCTTAGGGTTCCGTAGTAAACTAGGAACCCTTAGTAGTAGTTTCGCCATGTCCTTTTGTCCGTCTGTCTGCCTGTTTGCAGCATAGTTCAGTGGCCGTAAGTACTAGAAATTTGCAATTTGGTACAGGTATACATATACAGGGTGGTCCAAACCTTGTCGTCAAAAATTTTTTTTTAGATTCCTCACGTTATGAGCTATCAGAATATACCCCATGTATGTTAGCCGATTTTTTGTAGTTTTCGAGTTATGAATTTTTGAAAATTTTTTTTTGGGAAATTCTGGAATGAAGGAATTTATTAATAAAAATAAAACTATTGGGTTTTTTAACTAGTTTCTTTTTGTAAAAGTATTACTACAAATAAAGCATTTACTGACAAAAAAATAGCGTCCTCAGTTTGATACAAGTAGGATAAAAAAATACCAAATTCAAAATTTTACGCTAAAAACGCATCAAAATAGCATTAATGTACATGGGGTATATTCTGATAGCCCATGACGTAGAGAACCTAAAAAAAATTTTTTGACGTCAAGGTTTGGACCAACCTGTATATTAATCACGCCAATAGAGCAGTGGAAAAAAAATAGAAAAAACACGTTTCCTAAAATGTCCCACAATTTTTTTTAAGGAAGTTTTTTTACATTTTTGGTAACAGGATAGGAATGTTTCATACAAACATATTAGAACATTTTGGGGAATGTGGTGGATCTTGCTCAGCATGATTAGACTCAACCAGCCTACCAATTTTTATTGATATCGAAGACGTGATCCAAATTTACAAACTTTTTGAGAAATTTTCAAATATCAGGTATGTACAGTCAAGTGCAAATATATTATCGATACAATCCGCTCATAAATATGTTACGACGTTCTTATTGTTTACACTGAATTACTCGTAGAGTGCAATGGGACATATTTTTGAACATTTTTGTGTACACCTAAAGGTGCGGTTAAACTAAAAGAGCATTCGCTGTTTTAACCTCCCACTCTACGAAATTCGATCGGTACACAAAACGTGATTGGTTGATTTCGTAGAACGGGCGCTAGAACAGCGAATGCTCTTTTGGTTTAAACGCACCTTTGACTGTACCTATCTGTTTTTGTCATACCGATGACCAAGATGACCCCATTTTCGGAATGACAGAGAGAGAGATCCTCGTGATTTAGAAATTATCGAAATTCGCGGTAGCCCTTTGGCCGCTTGAAATAATGTTAACGTTTGCGTAAATTCTCCTTTCATCGAACGTGAGGAATTTTGTATAGTTTGCCTATTAGGACAACCAGCCCTAGTTATTCCTAATTTTATTTTTGTAAAATAAATGTATACTTTTTTTCTAATCAAAATCTTCAATGAACTGAATAGGCCTTCAAACGAATCACCACTTTTTTGTTTTTACCTTTTATGAAATACTAAAGCAAATGCCCTATTGTATGTTACTTATAGACATATATAGTCGTGCTCAGAATATTACATCATCAACATCATCATCATCATCATCAGCCTATGATACTTAGTCCACTACTGGACGTAGGCTGTATTCCTACGTAAAATAAGAGTGACAGCTGGTAACCACAGTTACCAAAAGCAATTGAGTGGCTATTAACAATGCGTATAAACGCATTAGGAGGTAAATGCCCATAATCGCCACGCTGGGGAAGCGGAATGGCGATCGCAGTATTGTGTCCACTATGATGATTGATGACGCTGCTGCCCATCATCAAACTTTTATCAAATAGTGATCTGAATATTACGCTTAACAAAAAAA
The DNA here is from genome assembly GCA_025490895.1 of Thaumatotibia leucotreta. Classification (NCBI taxonomy): domain Eukaryota; kingdom Metazoa; phylum Arthropoda; class Insecta; order Lepidoptera; family Tortricidae; genus Thaumatotibia; species Thaumatotibia leucotreta. The sequence goes on from JALPQI010026941.1 coordinate 6,229, forward strand.
TGTCTTATACAAGACTTTACTACAGGCACCAGATCACAACGTATCTTTAAGTTTATCACCTGCCCGGGATTGGTGAAAACCACAACCATTGAAGCCTTCCTATGCTCGCAGTTCTAAACCCTTCAACCACACGACATCGACAGGTCGTCAACACTGTCAACTACTGGCCACAGTGGCTATCACCAACACGCTGCACTCAGCACCCACTTAGGGCCCGAAAGTGGGGGGGGGGCTCGAATCTCAAGCTCTCCGCTCTGAGCGCCAGTTGCCCCGCGCCTTCCGACACGGCTACTCGCGTTCGTTTCTACTTCGACAGACAATGTAATTCAACTCCAGGTCAGTCAATATATATCTAAAAGTTGTATTTATACGTTGCTAAATAGTTTTAATTACATTTTAAGCGGTTTTATAGTGTTTTTTTTTAAGTAGAGCAACTTTTCGATACCGGTCAAGCGAGAACTTTGTGCGGAACGCAACGCAACTCAATTGTTGGGTTTAAAACTTTATTTCTAACATGTTTTGCTGTTATTTAAATGAAAATAGTTTACGTATCGCTTTGATGTTTGATTGTAACATTTGTGTTTTTATTATTGGATGTTTGACGGTGTAATGAGTGAGTAAAGTTCAACTTTCTTCAGGATGTCTCGAAGCGTTGGTAGAAAAAAGGGCGTAAGAGCTGTGTAAGAGTGTTATAAAGATTGCTTTTGTGATGTTTTGTTCTAGAGAGCGTGGTTAAATGTGGCAATGGGTATTGTGAAATGGTTGTTTCATATTTTGCCCTAATTTGTTTAATTGCTTTGGCGAAGATTTTCACGTGTTAATTGTTAATGCATAGCGAATAATTTTATTTAAAAAAGGTAAAGATTTTGGACGTCAGCATTTAATGCGAAATGAACTGTGTTGTAGCTGTGAAAGACTCAGATAAAACCTAGAGGATATGAAGAAACTACGGGTGTCAAAACGTTTATTTGTATATTGATATCTAAATAAACTTTAGTGAAACTATAGTCAGGTGAACTTATCAGTAATAATAGATGCGAATATAGAAACGTAAGCGGAAGGAAGTGTTAGAAAATTTGATTTTGACATAATATTTTCTACTGAAAAGTAATTACTTTTCTGTTCATACTTTTCATACTGTGAAAATCAATACTGTCTTCTGTAACGATTTTTCTGCACTTTTACGATTATATTTTTCTCAAACTGCCTATATTTTTAAATTACGAAATTCTGAGTAGAATTATTTACCAATCCTAATTTAAAAAAAGCATACGGTGACAACAAAAAATGTCCAGGTACATTTCAATGTCTGTGTTATAAAGATTAGATACCTACCAAAAACCGGTATTATATAGCTGGATTTGGATTTTTGGTGCCTAGGTTTTTCGTGTGCGAATTTTTTAATTTAAATGTTGTACAAACGTTATTTTCTAGCATGCCTCTTAGGCTCTATTTAGGGTTCCGGAACAAAAAAGTGCATACGGAACTATTAAAGTCCGAGTCTGTCCGTACGTCTGTCTATCTGTAGGTACGTCTGACACATTCTTAAATTTCATAAGAATAACTTAAGCTATCGATTTCAAATTTTAATAGTTTGACTATGTTTGTTCCTTGGTCATGGCTGTCTATGTATTTAAGTATCTATATGTATCTATTTATTATATATATCGTCGCCTGGTACCTACATTACAAGCCTTAATTGAGCTTACCGTGGAACTAGGTCGATTTGTGTAAGATGTCCCAAGATATTTATATATTTATTTTACACTTTTATTTAGAAGTGACGAATAAAACAACCTACCTTATGACCTATCTAGCTAAAATCAAAAATAAGCTCTTATTTATATTTATAACATTCTATCGATTTCCTCGCTATTTCGCAATCCTGGTACTGACCTAATTTTGATTTTGTTCTCGGGTTCGATTTTTTTGGGTCGATACTCAGATGTAAGCTCATTTTAATACTACGAGAAAAAAAGCGTCTTAGAATTTTTAATCCACTAAGTTTACGATTTTTCTTTTGCTTCGACTATAATCATTACGCAGAGGAAAACTAAAAAATTATGGAAATTTTAAGATGATTTTTCTCCTTCAGGGATTAGCTCGTAATTCTGGATGAAAACGATTAACAAAAAAACATACGCCCGTCTAGGCTTTTTTTTAACCTGAAGAGTGAGTGTCATTCATTATTGAATATAACGTCTACTCCATATTCCAAAGGCTTCCAAACTTTTCTCCTCCTAAAGTCCTAAAGCAGGGCAATTTAACGGCATATTTCATTATTTTGGCTTATAAATAATATGAATACTTAACACGTTGAATTGATTATTGTAATGTAAACTGTAAATTAAGTATTTTACTTCCTTATTTTATTTTATTATTTTTGACATGAAGATTTTAAATTTTATAAATAAATGAATATGAATATACCTACAAATTTTAGTTGAGGATTATTTTCTTCTCCAACATAGTTATCTACAAATAGGTATAGGCTGGGCCAATGATAAATGCATTTTTACAAAGGAGGTCGAGACAAAAGTGAATTTATCACTGGTCCACCCTATAAAAATAGTACATTACGACACAAGTGAGAAAAACATGGAATTCGAAACGAGTAGCGATGTTTTAAAACACGACCGATAAGGAGTGTTTTAAATCGACACGAGTTACGAATTTCCTTTTTGCACGTGTCTCGTACGACGTTTTTTAGTACAGATGGCCCACCGAAGTTTTGGACCTGACGTAAAACGACACACTAGAGCCTAAAAAAGGCACCATCTATATGCTTAGCACATGATTGGCGCGACAGTATCTCGCCGCGAGATAGTCTATCCGTCCCTCTTTTAATAATATAGCTAGTAAAGGACGGGAGATCTATCTCGCGGCGACATAATGTCGCACCAATCATGTGCTAAACCTGCTGGGGCCCATTTCTCGAAAGCTTCTAACTTGTAATACAAGCAGAAGTTCTTATTTAGTTAATAGTGTCAAATAGAGACTTCCACTTGTATCACAAGTTACAAACTTTTGAGAAATGGTCCCCTGTACTAAAAAATAAAATAATGATTCTTTCACAGACTTTTAGATTACGATAGTGTTTTGTTTTGCCGTGAAAAATCGGGGGTCTGGTTATGAAGCTGTTTTTCTCCTAAACTCGAACGTGGCCTATTGTACATGGGTTCCATTGTTCCAGAATTAAGATTCACGGAACTCCAATAAAATGAAATATTTTCGTTACTGAACAATACGTGTCGTTAGGTACGTTTTGTTTTGGTGACGATATTTATGCAATTATAGGAATTCGGTATGAAACAACTTTGATTTATAAAAGGGTTTTCGGTATATAAAAAGAACCGTTTGTATAAAACATGGGAAGTATTTTTCATCACACTTCGGAAAGATCTATAAAGGACGATTTTCTATAACAGTACAGTGCTTATTTATGATATTAGGGTCAAAATTCTTTTCGTTGTCTTATTTTGTGTACCTAAAAAACGTGACGCAGTAGTGATTTTTAAATGAGATGTTTTATTTTCATTTTTTGATGTATGGATTAAAATCTAGCGTGAAAAAGAAATACAAGTGTACCGATTTTTTTTATACTGAGTCGAAACAGCAACTATAAGCGTGACAGAGTGGTATGAAACAAGACAACGAAAAGAATTTTGACCTAGTGAAAACCAGTCAGGCACTGGATGCTTAGCCAAGTTGCCAATCGCTAACGCTTGGTAGCGTACCGTAGTTTTCCCTCTCTGTCATTCTTTCATATTAGTGCGACAAAGACCTGCCTTTCGTTTACGATTGGCGATTAAGCGTTAGCGATTGGCAACTTGTCTGAGCACACAGGCCTGCTACCGCGAATACCGAAGTTCGTAAATTTCGGGGATTTGTTTCAGTCACTCCAACGAAGCCGTCATTAGAGTGACAGAGAAAAATCCCTGAAATTTTATCAGCCTCGTAGCCTAATTTTGTACGTCTTCAAATTGAAGTAATCAATATCGCTAATTTTGTCATTTCGTGTAAAATTAAATGATATTTATTACATTTAACGTTTTAAGTAGTTTAAATAGCCATTATCATTTCTGAAAACACCTTAAAATTAGAAAAAGTCACAAAAACATGACTATTTCTAAGTTACTTGGAGGGCATTTAATTGTTAGTTGTTTAATGTTTATACACCGTGTTTTTATTGATTTCCGTTAAATGAAAGGGAAGCTTATTTAGGTCAAAAATAATCAATTTCTCTAAGAAACTAGTGTCTAAACTCTTACTGTTATTGAGTTATTAAAAAAAATTGTTTAATGACTGAACAAGTGTATTGCAATCTTTATTATATCCTAATGTTAGTTCTTTTGACGTGTGCCGTCAGTCACCTAAGATCTTATTCTTAAGGTTCTCTCAAACTTGCCATTACAAATATTATGCGAGAAAGCGAAAAAAAAAATTTTTACTAAATTAACAAAAGCTGATATACCAGGCAACTTCTATTAATGTCTCAAGTAACCTGTCCAATTTAATAGAAATCGATATAACCACGATGTAGACTTAAAAAAACGTATTACTGTTCACGACTCATGTTTCACCCTGTATTAGAGAATATCAAAAGCTGGAAAACACGTAAATTAAAACTAGTAATAGGAAGTGCAGTATAAGGAACAACGCCTTCTTTAAAAAAACAAAGCATAGACAAGTCGCAATAACCGACAGAAAAGGAGGTGGTTATGCTAATGAAGGAGACAACGAATGTCAAGCCGGTTTAATGGCCAGCCTTGGTTAGATACAGTTGACGACGAAACACGTAATTTTTTGACTGTATTTTTTTTCTCTAAAAATGTGAAAATAAGTGCACGAAATTCTTAGGAAGATTATATATTTATTTCTGTATGCTTACCACATGATTGGAACGTCAGTACGAGTATGTCGCCGCGAGATAGATTTTCCATCTTCTACTAACTATATGAATAAAAGAGGGATGGGTAGTTTATCTCGCGGCGACATACTGTCGCACTAATCATGTGCTAAGCCTACTCTTCTTAAAAAAAATGTAGAGGCACGTTTAACTTCAATTTAAAAAATAACGCCCTTGAAGAAACGTTCGCGTTGCGCTTCATTATTTCAGTCAAAATTATTGACATTTGACAGCGTTTTTTAATATTTTTTGTACAATCGCAATCAGATATATATCGGAGCGGCCACGATGCTCAAAAATATCTAAACATGCACACTAACGCCATGAGTGCCATAACAATAGAAGCCTGCTCATAATCATATTTGTGACCACTTTGTCAGCTCCGATATACAAGCTGCCCATAAGGAAAGGGCTTGTCCATTAATCACGTCATACTGTATAGGGGGACAAGAAAAAATCACCAATTATCACCATAGGGGAGGGCGGGTCATCGGACAAATCTCGTGTAATTTTTTTGGTCACTCTCTGCTGAACAGAATACTTTTTTTAAAACATAACCCGATGTCAAATCCTGAACTGAGTTTTAAAACTTCGCGGACATTTACCTCGTAGTTAGCGAGTATCACCATGGGGGATGGGGGGGGGTCTAAAATAGGCTAAAATAGTATGACGTGATTAATGGACAAGCCCAAAGGGAAACATTTTAACAGCATATTCCTGAGAGTACCTTTTTTTAGATGGTTTTTTTTATTGGTATTTCAAATGCCTCACTATATTATAAAAAAATATTTTCTTAGTAAAACTATCGCAACAATAAATGCGATTGCCTTACAAAATAAAAATAAATCTCTTAAAATAGACGGAATCCGGCAAACTTCATACGACATTTTAACTTCAAATTTGGTCAGGAATCCGCTGTAAAAATTCCCATTCCTCCAGGCACATTGTATCTGACAGCGACTGTTTAGTAGAGTGTCCCGAATTTGACTTATTGTCGCAAGAACTACCAAAAACCTCTAAATAAATTGTAGGTTACGGCAAAAATAAATTAAAAAAATTTAGACTAAATCTTTAATGCTCTACCATCGTTTAAAATTTTCAAATAAAACTTTATTAATTCGGCTCCCTGAGCTGAAAATTAAAAAATGATAATTTTCATGCAATATTGATGTAAATAAAGCTATAAAATTAAAAATAAGTAGATAAAATATTTAATTTAGTATGGATTTTTTTATTTAATTAATAAAAAAAATCTACAATTGTATGTAAACATATTTTGGCTATTGTTTTTTTTCGGAATGATCATATCTTTACACTGCGGTAGAGCCCTAAAGATGACATATTTTTTTACTCGTTTCCGAAAGTGTCTAAATGTACGAAAAAATTGATGCCTCTCGGGAAACTGTAGCTCAAAAAAAAATTTCCCAATCATTGACGGGACACTACTGTTTAGTTGCCTCGTCCGATCTATCGCCGCGCCGGACGCATGTTGTTTACTACTTTCATACAAGATTTTTCCCTCTTACCACGAAGGCCTACGTTAGCATCTGCGTAACTTTCTATGCAACAGGGCAGAGCCCCGTTTCTCAAAAGCTTGGAACTTTTAATACAAGTGGAAGTCTCTTTTTAACATCATTAATAAAATAAGGACTTCCGCTTGTATTACAAGTTACAAGCTTTCGAGCAATAGGCCCGTCGCAACATATCGTCTGTTAAAGTCTATCAAACAAAGTTACAGTAAATAAATATTTTTGGTCATCTTTACACAAATCGACCTAGTCCCACGATAAGCTCAATTAAGGCTTGTGATGTGGGTACGAGGCGACGATATATATAATAGATACTTAAATACATAAACGTCATGACCAAGGAACAAATATTTGTGATAAATAAAGACACAAATAATGGCCTCGCCAGGGTTCGAACCCGGAAACTCCAGCTTCGTAGACAGTATCACTACCAACTAGGCTACGGAGGATGAGTAACCGGCGTTAAAGTTTACACATCGGTCTGTAAAAACGATAATAGTTATTTTCATTACACTTGCTGTCTAAGCGCGCCATTGCTTGCGCGCGCAGCGGGAGTAATAGAAAAGTCAAATTCCCTAGGGAGTAATAGAAATGTCAGTACGTCATTTAATAACATTATGTCTTAAAACTTATTTTTTGGTTGGCAAGTGTGATGAAAAACATTGTATGCATCACGGTCGGTAAGCGGAAT
>JALPQI010026942.1:0-10349 GCA_025490895.1 Thaumatotibia leucotreta
ACAAATTGCGAGGACATTTTTTGAATCAAAAGCATGCAAAACACACGTGTTAAGCGGTTGGTTCGTAGAAAGCAAAACGGCTGGACTGAGACTGAATTATTAATTTAGCGTCCGTCAAATGAGATGGTTTATGAATTTAAGCAAGGCAAGTAGGTAATATTTAACATATCGAATATCACTTTATGCGCCTCTTTCATCGAAATGCTCATCAATTTCGAATATTACTGATTTCATCGTTAAGGAGCTATAGATAAAATCGGGCACCTCCTTTTCAGAATTGTCTCAAGTGGCAGAAGAAACCCCTTTGGTTTGAAATATCAGAGAATAATGCAGGCAACGTCGTAAGTAGATTCCATTACCTAGTGATTATTAAGTCCATTTATTACTTACGTAGAGGCCACACAATGGACCACAATTGTTATTATTAAAAGTTTGAAATATCCAAAATCAAATTAAGTTTTGTATCGTATAGACATACGGTGCAAATGCAAACCACAAGCCTGTAACCATAAGCACACAATTAAAATGGCTTTCGCAAGTGTTAACTGACAACGCGATATAAAAGACATTAAATGCAAAATCAAGAAGCTTATAAACTGAATGAAAGAACGAATGAATGAACATTGAAACACGAGCGACCGAATGGCCCGGAACAAAAGATTATTGAAGTGAACTTGCAGTATCAGGTCCCGTTAAAAATATATGTAACCATTTTGTATAAGTAATGAAAGTGTTTCGGAAAATTCGGATATTCGTAATCCAGCATGTTAAATGAAATACACCCGATAGGTACCGAATTCATGTTTGCCGAAAAGCATTTTTATATCATTCCGTAGTTTTAAATTCGATTACAAATATTTGTATTTATTATTTTTTGCAATTAGTGGCCGTATTAATATTTTTTCTATACTTTTGTGGTTAGTTCATCTTTGAAACTGTTAACCACTGCTTGTAACTTGCACACCGCATAAGAAGAAGGTTTGTTACGTATTAAAATTAAAAATACTCACGTTAGATTATCCACCTAGTTAGTGACAGCTGTTAACTCTATACAGGTAGTGATATAAGTTTTTCATACTTACCTGAAACAAAAAAATATACAAGTTAAATTAATGTACCTACCTATACATTCTAATAGGGACTAAAAATATTGGTTGGTTGATGGGGTTCGCGAAAACCTCCACTCTACCCTACCTACTACGTTCTCTCTAACTAAGAAAAAGGAAGAGTAATTTTGTTTATTGAACGAGTAGATACTAATTGTACAGATTTGAGATGTGTAGGTAGACGTTAAATATATATGCAACAAAACCATCGACTTTGAACCAATTCTGATTGTTAGTAATAAACTATTACTATTAGAACTGCTACTTAAAAGAAAACCGTTTCATAATGTGCCAATTTTTTTCCTATCGCTGACAATGTTAAATTAAATATATATATAATATGATAAATGCTTTAAAATTTGTTTACGTTATACCCACACAAAACTAACCATTATGATAAAAAATATAATTCAATTGCAAAGACAGCGTCCGATTAAGCTTCCAAAGCAAAAACTCAAAGTGAACGGCCAAGTGAACATGAGCTTCGATCCAACAAAGTGAGGGAGGAGCAAAGACCGAGAAGTCGAAAGGCTTTGTTCCGCTTTGAAACGGAATTCGGCAACAAAGTGCACGGAGATACTCCCAAATTAGTTGAACCTCGACAAAGTGGAGGCTTCAAAGTAGATAATGTTACAGAGAACGGAGCTAGGTGCATTTGTACGTACGCTATAGGTATGAATAAAAGTATTACATGATTTACATAATTTTTAAACGTTGCGTTAAAATATTTTCCCATTAGTACTAATAAATTTGTGGATTTTGCAATAGAGTTTAAATGCCTAAAATTGTATACGCCAGAATATTTTTTATAAGAGAAGCAACAAAACTAACTAACATCTTGATATTTAAAACATAGTTTAACATTCACAGCTTTCCAAAGTTTATTCGAAAGAGCAATGTTTTGTACAATATGCCATATTAAAATATATTGTAGGGTGAGATGCGATGTTAATTTGACTAATGGCAACGAATAGCCACCATCAGATATACAAGGTGGCCTAAAAATAAGTGCATTTCCATTGAGGTTTGAATTCTGAATAGGCCCTCTAGACGGTTTTTGGAAGCTTCAGAAGAGTCGTTCAAATTTTTACATTACGTACCTAAAATAGTAGTAGGTCCAACTAGAATACAATATACTATTTACTACATACATATCTACCACCAAAATCTCTGAAATACAAACCAATTTTAAAAAATCCGTCAGCCACCCAATTTTGCGTGCCAATATGTCACTGGAAATAGGAATGCACTTATGTTTTTTTTTGGCAATCCTGTATGCCAGGCATCTATTGCCATGTATATTGCCCCTGTAGAAAACTCCCGATATAAACACGAGGAGCGCAGTTCGTGTTAAATAGGCCATGATATTGAAGGTCCTTCGGATCCCTCGAGCATTATTTATAACTGTCAGGATTTTGTTTATTCTTTAACGTTCTCCTACTTACCCTTTTTCGGTGCCGTAGGTATTTATATGTAGATCTTGATCAAGATCTACCTTTGCTTTTTAACTTATTTCCTTACATAAGTATTGGACATTTAATTATGTTTTAATCAATAACATAATTTCTTATTCTTAGTTTTATCATTCTATTTTGTAACCGTCACTTAAAATCCAAAACCAATGATAATGTTGGCTACAAAATGGAGTGCCTTTAAGTTTTCCTTAATTTTATTCGTTGCTATATTGTGTTGCCAGTTCCATGAATATTACTATTACATATATGCCGCATTGTTACGGGCAACCTCTCAATGTTTTTGATTTCCACGATACAGGCTTAGCCTAGTGTGGGAGTCAATGTTAAATTGTGAATCGACCTTAAAACTTTTTTTCAATGAAATATTTTTACTTTTTACATTTTTACAGATATACATAATTGATAGAAGATTTATGGCCCAGTTATACTTTATAATAATACTGCTATACACAACTTTCGTGACTGATGTTTGTTGGTGTTTGGTCATTTTCTTTGGTACTTTTAAGATAGGTATTATAATTTATAGTGAAGCTTTGTTTCTCGATAGACTCGGTCAAATATACCTACGCAGCTTGCTAAGTTTGGTTTTCTGGCATCTGCAGTATTGGACTATTACTGCAAAATGGTGACGATTTAGCATTTACGGGTAACTTCTCATCTGTTTTCATTCGTTTGTTTTCAAGTGTCGGTCGTGGTCACGTGCCCCGCGCGACGTGCCCAGAATGACTTCCCAGTTAAAGGGATTAACGTCGTATGACAGGATAGGAGTATGTGGTTAGGGAGGTAAAGGTGAGAAATGGTTTGGTTGTGTTTTCAGAGAAATACTGCGATCGTAAAGCAGCTCCACGAAAAAGGAGAAAGGGAGTTATGCTATAGGTATACGTAGTATGAACACTAGGTACCTACTACTTTAAATTCACTGCTTCCTATTTATAATATCTGTTGACCCAATAAATAAATGGCAATGCAGTTTAACCGCTGTTATAAATTTACTTATCGATTAATGACTTTAATGATTTTTAATTGTAGTCCAAATGTTTTGTGACAGATCTGACACTCCAGGAATTAAAAAGATATGTATTATCTTTAAATTCCTACCGTCAATGTGTTGCTGTGAACTATTCTACACTTCTAATCCATAGGTTCTCTACTGAGAGAAAATTTTGTACCTTTTTGAAAAGGAACCCATAAAAAGATAAACACTCTCTTGTTTTAATTTCACCTGATATACCAAAAACTCTGTTGACATAATTATCACAAGTTACGGCGTCATAATATTCTGTTACTGAATGTTACGTTTATAATACCTATTTATGTAGGCAATTTAGCTGCAATTCAATTATTACTCCATCGTTATTCGAAACGCATTACCCCCCAATGATTGACGCAAAACCCTTTTCATTTACGTCATTTCAATCTCATTTTTATGATGAGGGAATAAAACAAAGAGTGCTTAGACCCGATCCGAATATGTTTCACGTATTTTTACGAGCGTTCTCAATTGCGATAAAATTTTACACATTTGCTCGAATGTGGGTTTAATCAATACTGGATAAAGGTCGCATAAAGTTATCACTACATTATTTTGTAACAATAGAATGAATTAACATTTTCTGAACCATTGTCTGTCTTATAATTGGACACATAAATTTTCTTAAATGATCTGGGACTATAATGAATTACAGAATCTTTTAATTATGCTCATTTATTGGTATCCTAAGGATTTGCTTAAACTGTCTTGTAAGCAAAAAATGACTTGAAAGGTCATTATACGCGGCGTGACAAGGGTGTTCCATCCATCACTCCAGTATTCAATCACTTTCACTTATATTAACGCTATGGATTTTTGCCGCGGCACCGCTTAAGAACGCCTAAAATTAATGCATTACTTGCGCGATCAACGGGATATTAGGGCCATGTTTACTGGGGCCGAAGAAATAGGGCAGTAGTAGGAGATTTTTTGACATGATACCAAGGGCCTTATTCTACCACTGTAGGCCTACCGCAAATTTGTCCCTGTCACTCTAACAAAGCCGTCATTAGAGTGGAAGAGACAGATGCCCCAAATTTTCAAATCAGCGAGATGCTCCCCGCATTCGGAAACCATAATATTTCTTTCTTCAGAAGCCCACGCCATCGGTTGATTCTACAACTACAGTGTTCATATACAAAAATAACTATCCCACATGCACAATTTCGGGTTGGCCACTAGGACGGGGTTAACTGGTTAAATGAAGTCCTTATATTTTTTACACTAATTTTCTTTGACTTCTCGTCGAGTGTTTGTAAATACTCCGGTTGGGCAATTCAATGCAAGAGTGTAATGAAAGTGACCAATTTCTCTCGTATGTTTATTTATTAATTCTGCAAATTTTAATATTGTTATATCTAAATAGTAACACATGCACTTGGATCATAAATAAATAAACAGATGATCAAATGGTCACTTTCATTACAGTTACATAGATTTACCCGGTTGTGAAATGAATCGATGCTAAGGTATTTTCAAGTAATATCTACGTGGGCTTATGATGAAACAACGTCCGCAGGTAACAAAATATAGCTTTGATAGATGCTTCATGCTTTGATTTTGACCACAAAACAGAAAAAAAACAGAAGTAACAGTAAACAGTATTTTTGTTGTGTTTTTGACCAAAACAACAATAATTTATCCAAGCGCGAGTTCAATCACGGCTTCAACTAATGAAAATGCAGCAATCGCTGATCTTATATAAAATCTCCTTCTCATTAAGTACTATTTATACAGAGGTATGTCACATATTGACTTTCATATTACTTTATTTATTGATGGGACTGAGATTGAGCTCTGATTATTAACAGAAGCTGATCGTATTAAAGCAGATTACCCCAGTCAACAGAGATTACAAGCCAGTGCGGCGTTAACGAACTTTAATGAACCAAATGGACGGCCAGTTCGAGCGTATGAAGTGTAAATACCGCCAATAGAGAACATAATTGAAGAAAATCACAGCGAAAATACGAAATTTTAACAGTAAGGTAATTTAATCATCACAGGCGCTTTTCATTAATGGGGTGAGTTAATTATTCAACTTTTCATTCGATATTTTATTTTACTTTTAATAGGAATCCTTCTTTTTTCCTTTTATGAAAAATATGCATTACACGAATTTCGTCATCAAACAATTTTTGGATAAGTTCAATTTCATGATCTTTGACGTTAAGATAATTTCAAATGAATACATTTACAATTGAAAATTCAAAATAGTAGATTGTAAAGCAAGGGCATAAAGTGACCCATTTTTAACCGAGGCAATTTTTTAGTAACCAAGTAGTACCAAAATAGTAGACGAGGGTAAAAAATGGACATTTATGCCCATGTTGTACACTCTGTTTTTCACTTCGTTTGCGAGGAAAGTAAAATACAAACACATTTTCACAGAAGAAAAATATAAAACCAATACCCGCCAACTCATTTTTAATTTGTTTTTATTTTCAACCTGTGATCAGAGTTTCAGTTGCTCGGTTTTCTGCTAAGTCAAACATTTCGGAGCATTTTTGAACGATAATCGATGTCTATTTAATGTGATTTACTAAATTTAATGACAGAAAATAAATAATTCTAATATTGTACTTAATATAAATAAAATAATATAACAAGTTATGCTAGCTACTCTATTTTATTGCTCAATAAAATTTTGAAATGTTTTAACTGTTTGGCTGTTGGGACCGATTACCTTAGCCTTCGAAAAAAAAAATACTTTTATGGTCTAGAGACCATAAAATGCGATTTTATGTCGTCTACGCACAACATAAAGGTGCACTTTTTGAGCATGAGAAGTGAAAACTTCTTTTTTCACTGTGTTTTATCACGTTCAAAGTTCGGGAATTGCCAGGTTGCCTTCTCTGCGATTTTTACTTTTTTCTAGCTTTGACATCAGCTCGAGCTGGGTGGCAGTTTTGTTTTTAATTTTCAACTTGTAGGAATGCTTTATTGTAATTATTTTCCCTTTGTGATAGTAGGTAATGACAATTTCACTACTAGTCAGAAACGTGAACAGATGTCGGAAGCATTAATTTAATTGTTAGAAAATAAAACCGCACAAGGTTGTCATTTACAAAAACTTTTGAAATTATTCTGGGAATTATAGGAAACCACAGTTTACTTTGTCAGTATTAAACCAAGAAATAATGGTTTCTCTCAGCACGTACAAACATAGGTATTTATTAATGCATTCACAAGGGACATGTTGGCGAAATTAACCCAAAAAGCAAGTTAATTATTTGTTGTAGGTTATATTAATGCAATAAAGGTTTGCGGTCTTCGGCAATTTTCGAGTACTCGCCGTTGCGGCAAATAATTACTCGGTAATGAATAAAGCGCACCGTAATAAGTTATAATTGAATTATTTTTATATCGTTTTATTACTATAAAATTTTCGTCAATGCGGCTGAAAATTTCATAAGGTATGTGTGAAATTTAATTAAATGTGTCCTCATTTCAATCGTAAAGATTTAATGTCGTTATAATAATATGCGCCTGCGACCATATATAACATGGACGTCTAACGCCAGCTCAAAAATGCCCCCAAAACGAATTGTTCAATTGTGCCAAGATGGGCAGGACATAGCGCTTTTCTTAACACCGCGCATATTTCACCGCAACATATTTGACCTATTTTATAGAATATTGCCAATCAGAACTTTGATGGACCAATGACAACTATTTTTAAATGGCGCACAGTGGATCGAAATGATAAAAAAATGGACATTCGCATTTTTTTCTAAAAATCCTATTTTAATAAATGCTCTTCTGTTGGAAATAATACAAGGAATAAAAAATGTTATATAACATTTTTCAAAATGAGGCTTATTTTAAGCAGAAAAAAAATAAATGTGTTTTTTTTGTATGAAACTGAAAAATAGGTATCTTATTGTAAGAAAACCGTAACCGATCCCGCTTTCAAACCCTTAGAATATCATTGTCCTACTTTAAAACTGTAGAAAATAGTTAAAACCTATTAAAAGTTTTTTTCTGCTTAAAATAAGCCTCATTTAGAAAAAAATTATATAGCTTTTTTTATTCCTCATATCATTTTCAACCGAAGAGCATTTTTATAATAGGATTTTTAGAAAAAAAATGCGTATGTCCATTTTTTATTCATTTCGATCTACTGTGGCGGTTTAAGTTTTTATAGGTTGATATTGAAATTCATTACCGTGATGCAATGAAGAGGGGGTGACACTTGTCAACTAAAATTCAGGACCGTTTTTGAAAGGCGTTTTATTTGTTCGTAGACATGCGCATAATGATGCAGACACGCTCTAAATTGAGCTTGACCTTTTCAATGCCACGTCAAACACAAAAGCTGTCACTCAGACGCCACGTCACCGAAGTGTTAAAACTGAATTTGAATTTACGCACATGCGTGTAGGTTTATATTGCTGCGTAGAACGTTAGTGCCGATTTATCAGTCATTGCCGTCCCAGAAGTTAAACTTCAAATTGCAGAGGCAACGTCAACGCCTTAACATGTAAAGTTACTAGAGTGTGGCCACTGAAGATTTACTTACATTTTGGGATTGCCGCACTTTGTGTTATGGGAATAAAGAGTTTTGATTCGATATTAGAATATTTTTTTGAATTTTGTGCACACTTAAGAGACTTAAGGAAATATTTTAAAAATATACGTTGACTCCGTTAAAATTAACAAAAAAATACATAACATTACACTTACTCACAATAAAAGATTGTTACAAGATGAGAAATAAAATGCAGTCTAAATAATACAATTGAAATTCTAAATAGGTAGGTAGTTTGTCGTTCTCTTTGCAACCTTGCTCCATTCACGAGATTCAGGTTTTATTAAATTCACCATTTAATCAAATTGCTGGGAACATGAGAGAACTAAAACCAAACTAAGACTTAAAGTATCAAAATATTAGCACGAAATTACTATATTGCATATTTTTTTAACCACAATTAGTCATACCGTAAGGATTATTTCCTTGCGGTATCACTAATTGTGGTTAAAAAAATATGCAATAGCATTTGGCTGGTCAGAATCCAATACTATAATGTATGTATGAAACAAAAAAAAACTGATTACAAGAGTTTGTTGCAATTCTTACTTAATAGGTATCCGATATTAGCTTCCAGGTTTACAAAAATGCGTACAGGAACTTGTAGGTAACCCTTTTGTGATTTCGTAGCATTCAAAGCTCTTGTCGGGTACATTTTTTCCGTCGTAATAATATTGGAGTCGATATTATCAAATTACGAGGTCGCTCAGGTGCGCAGTGCTCCCCTGAGGGCGCTCACGGGCCGATATCTTCTTGTACTTCATTCGCAAAGCCTTAGAACTCGGCTGTTGCTTTAATTTCTTGTGTAGCTTGACCCCTGACCGTGTTGAAAGTAAACGTGAACATAGACCACCTTAAATTAGTTTGGAAAGTAACGTATCTAACGTAGGGAATATTACGTCTGATTACCCATGCGTAGAGATAAACGGTCCCTTAACGTTTGCTGAAAAAAGAGGCGTCAGAACGCATTTCATGACATTGGTCTGGGGTCCTGTTCTTCAATCAATTTTAATTGTAACCATACTGGGTTGACACGAGATTCCCGTGTCATTACATAGGACTCAGATTAACTGACATCCTTCATTCCATGCTTTTGGATTTGGAGTGAGTGACAATGTGTTTTAAGTAAAAATAAATCCATAATGAGTATGAATTTGCCTTTTGGATATTAATTTGATAATTACTTACTTGAATTTTTATTAGTTATTTTATATAAAGTTCTTTTAAATACAAGTAATATTATATCATTAAGGATTCATCATCATCCTAGCGTGGTTCCCGGTTGCGTTCGGGGCCTGCACCACGAAACCCGGGGTCCGCTTAAGACAACCCTGCGACCATATATGTATAACATGGACGTCTAACGTCAGCTCGAAAATGCCCCCAAACACAATTGTTCAATTGTGCCAAGATGGGCAGAAAATAGCGCTTTTCTTAACACCGCGCATATTTCGGCGCAACATCTTTGACAAATGTTTATAGAATATAGCCAATCAAAACTTTGATGGACCAATCACAACTATTTTCAAATGGCGGTTTAAGTTTTTATAGGTTGACATGGAAATTCAATACCGTGATGGCATTGAAGAGGGGATGACACTTGTCAACTAAAATTCAGGACCGTTTTTGAAAGGCAATTTAGTATGCCGTGCGGCTTCCATGTTTTATTTGTTCGTAGAGACAACCTAATCCCAAGATTTGGCGGAAGCACTAGTTTTTACGAAAGCGACCGCCACCTGATTTTTCAACCCTGAAGGTAAACTAGGCCTAGGTTCGGTATCCTCATGATGTTTTCCTTCACCGAAAAGCGACTGGTGAATATCAAATGAATGATATTTCGTACATAAGTTCCGAAAAACTCATTGATACGAGCCAGGGTTCGAGACCGAGACCTCCGGATTGCGTGTCTAACGCACTTACAGCTAGGCCACCAGCGCACCATTAAGGATTGCTGCAACAAACGTTTTTTCTTTATTTTCTATTTCTGTTTTACACGAAATAGATACCTACTGAACTTGGTAGTAAAACTAACTGTCTTTTAAAGATTTTAGGGGTACGTAAGTAATTGACAAAAAAATGGATATAATTATAAAGTCAATTAATTGACTTCCTTCTTAAAATAATCTTCGGGACAAATCAAATAACTGTTCCGTATCTGTTTATCATATGGCGTATAATTAAGTAAACATCACAATTACCAATCTAAT
>JALPQI010026944.1:0-15019 GCA_025490895.1 Thaumatotibia leucotreta
GATGAAACGCTGTAATCAATATCCGCAATTTTTCTAAGACTGATTCTGCCAAATAACTATCCAATTATGTTATAAGAAGCAAATATTTTTCTTTATATAGCAATAAAAATTGAGAAAAACGATTTTCATTCATTTTGTTTACTTTAGACCTGCAGAGTACGAGTAATTATACCTTTGTCTCTAAATATCCGAGCTTCAACCACCATGTTTAATCATATTCATATAATTCCTGAGATTTAAGCAATCCGTTTTTCAATGAGTGTGTGTCATTAAGTCAATTAGAATCGCCACTTATTTCCCTTAAAGAATCGCTTAAACTGTTTAGCCCTACCCCGTTGTATAGTAAAAATAGCGCTTAGCTCATTTAGCCTTCTTTTTAAAAAAGTGCACTTGTACACTACAGTCATTTGACTTGCCTCCGGCGGCAGACGCTGTTGGTATTTGAACCAATTAGCCTTTCTCTAATTTTTAGCAGATTTGTCTTAAGCGACCTTTATTTCGAGACATAATAAACTAATTTTATCAAGGTAAGAACCAAAGTTTGCGCCTTTATATCTTGAATATTTGATGGCAGTTGCGTTACAATATACCTGTAACTTTTTTTGTAGCGATTTTTTTTCTAAAAAATAAAACTTTAAACGGCTCTCCTGTAAAGTTCATAAAATGTCGGTTAAGTCAATTAGCCTTTCTACCGTCGATTATGCGAAAAGAAAATTCATAATTCGTGCCGTACTCATTTCTTGCAATTTTTACTCGTAATTATATGAAAGTATATAATATAGTAGTTAATAGGAGACGCCTACGTCTAGCGGTGGACTAATATAGGCTGATGATGATGATGATGACATAGATAAGTATAAGATCGACCATTTTAATTAAATTATTATGACTATGATTGACATAATTCGCCGCGAAGAATTTGATAATGCTTTCTTTTATGTACGGCATTATTTATACATAAGTAGCTACCTATTCAAATATCAATATAACATAAATATTTGAAACATGGTGTACCAAAGCTAGTTCCGTGGCCAGGTTTTCCCTTATCTCTCTCAGGATCGTGTGGCAACGAAGTGCAATCTATCAAGATAACCTGTTTTCCAGGGAAATTGGCTGCATAATTGTAGAGTCTTTGACAAAGTCAATATTACGAGACCACGGCTCAAAGGGCATTGTAACCGCGTAGATAATGGATACTCTTTCGTTTAACGCAACAAGGTACTGCTTGTAATAAGAAAATCCTTTGAAGATTAGTCCCTTCTTTTAAAGCATCAGCCCCCTTTTAAATACTAATAAGCTTAGGAAATTGACAAACGGCACTCTAATCCGGGGCGCAAATCTATTTTTGGTTATGTTCACGCGTGGCTATGTTATTATTATACTTACGTACTCATACATATTTAGCAAGAATAATTACCCACCAAATTTTGTTGTGGGATATAAAAAATAGATAAGTATGTTTTGTGCCCAGTTTGACGAATCTTCCGCTTGGTTGTAGTTTGGCGAGATATTCAAATCGGTCTAAGTATGTGAGTGCGAGAGTGCCACATGTCATCGAAAGCGATATAAATGTAACGCATTTACATTATATTAAAGTAGGTAGTAATATTGCGCACCAAGTTGTGATAGCGAGATATAATATAACGATTTGGGGCCGCATTATTGAGGCTACTCGGGTTCACGCCGAGTTCTAGGACAGCTGTCGCAACAGCCGGGCGCTGACTTATCGCCTCTCGACCGCTTACACCAGTCGCTGCCATCGGCGCAATCTCGCTTCCTGGCTCAGCCGTTAGGCCTTGATCTCAAGTTGGCTCCATAGTTATCTTTGTTACCCTCCCATAGGTACAATGAGACTCTTTCTGCGCTCGATGTCAACCGCAGACCGATACCTTACCCTACTGAATTTACTGAAATCATCTCACCATGCCCGCTCACAAGCTATGAGTCAAGTTAATTCAAAACTCTTCATAAACACCAATATGTACCAACGTAGAAACATGAGTCTAATAGAAATAGAAAATACGTTTATGTGTGCGTAAATTGCACTTGTGGTGTAGTTATGTGCAATAAATACTTGTGTATCCCTCTCTTTCCTTCTCGACATTTCACTGATAGCTATGGCCTTGTCTAGTCGCATCTAATGCTGGCATTAGTCTGTTTACACTGCTCTCCCTCAACGCGCCGGTTGCGTTACTCGTTCCAGTAACTGTCCAATGTTAACCTATGTGACTAATGCGACTTGTTCTTAATTCTTGTTGCGAAGCCGCAGTATGCGTAACACGTTCGGCACTCGTGTAAACACTATTAAACACGCACTAATTAATTTGGACTTTGTAGGTTACGTTCTGTGTTTATCACGAAAAAAGTTAATAAAATGTATAAACAGATGTTCCGTTCCAAAAGAATTTTATGGTCAATGACATGGATATTAAGTTTATGCGGAAACAATTTGTAATTCATTGTTGAATCATACGTATTTCTGTTTTTGTTTCAGGTGAGTCTGATATGTCACAACTATATTTCGGAGTCTTTCACCAAAAGTATGGAGGTTTGTATGATTGTTAAATTTTACAAAAGCTGTTAATTGTTTTATAATTTATAAAGATACCGTTTCGGTTTATAGTTTAACAGTGTCTGGTAAGTCAGCCACGTGCGTTTAGTCTAATGCCGTCTACTTGTGCAAGTGCGCTCGCTTATCCAACGCACCTAACGTCCCTGTAGCGAGTGTTGACTGAGCCGGAGTGTTGACCGGTATGTAGGTTACACCGCGCGAACCAGCAACCCGCCTCGCCCCGCGCCCGCTCGCTCCGCGCCACGCAACTACTTCTATAATCTATGCATCTATATTTTTAACAAGATAATGTCAAATGCACTATTCAGTTACATGCGTAGGTACACATGGAAATTTTTCGTGTTACATGGAACACATTGGGATACAAAGGTGATCAGATGGGTTACGCAACTTTGTTTATGGCAGTAAATAAGCAGAACAACGCCCAAAAATGTCAATCGCGGCATTATAAAATCTCGTGCAGTTTTAAATTAAACCGATTAGCAAGACATTGGCGGCAGTGTGCCACGGACAAATCTATTATTAAATTTCGACCCCAGTTTCATTATATTTATATGAACCACCCACTAGTGGTCAGTGGGGCAAGTTCGCTGATCGCTCGCTTTTTAACACTATTAAATCGGACAAGTCGAGTTGGAGGCCGTGGTCGGCGTTTGAACGCTCCGTTCAAAAATACGATGCTTCCGAACCGGGTTGATGCTTCGTTTAGATTCCACACAGCTACCAATCTGCACTTAATATAAGTGGTCCTTAAGTGTCTCATTTAATCAATCCATTCTCTAAGAATGGCAGTGTTATTTTTTGACAATCTTATATGAAGGCACAATTTACATGAAAAACATGGATCATATGTGTAGTGGTGCTTCTATTATTTTCACTCTAATGAGTTTCGTTCCATATCTAGGTTTTTCAATTTCCTTTTATAATCTTAAAATTTTAAAACAACTACCTTGAAATTATTTGCATAAAGAAATACCCTAAAGCTGTAGCTGTTTTTTTGTTAGCTACAAGTATTGGATGCTTAGCCAAGTTGCCAATCGCTAGCGCTTAGTAGCGTATCGTAGTTTTCCCTCTCTGTCACTCTTTCATATTAGTGCGACAAAGACAGTTAGATTCCTTTCGTTTACGATTGACGATTAAGCTCTAGCGATTGGCAACTTGTCTAAACGCCCTGGTAACTGATCCCTGGTTAGAAACCATTAAGCTTTGAACTTGGATTTATTTACCCTGTAGAATTAAACGTTAGAAACATACGCGGTTTTCCCGAAAATATAACCACTAACGAAACATATTTGCATAGACAATTGCATTGGCAAGAAAGCAGCTGAATATAATTTTAGTCGGCGATGACATAGTTTGAGTCATACTCTTTGTTAACCTTTCCAGCCAACCTAGATACGTCCAAATGGTAATACAATGTATGTATGCAAAATTGTATTCAAAGTTGATGCAAATTGAAAAAAAATAGGTGAATCGCGTAATAAAGTAATGCGAACTTGTCTTTCAAGGAATATTGCTGAGGCCTTGACCAGAGGCTGCTGCACCTTCTTTGAAGGCTTCGCCACAATAGCAGCAATCCCGCTCTCCCTTTGGCTTTAGTGTTGCGGACAACGGTCTACCAGGGACGAAGTATCCTTTAACGGAAAGTCTCAAGGATTAATTAAGAGCACTCTTGGATCTTTATTTACCCCTAAGGAGAGTATGAAATGAGTAAATGATGGGTCCACGGAAAAATCATGTCCTAACCCTAAACAAATCAGGGCAAATTCACACTTTATTCTGTTAAAAGTAAGGAGGTTATTCTTTCTGTAATTTGAATTGACTAGACATGTTCTTTCCGTGGACCTGAAGGACCTGATGGACCTGAATAACTATTCTTAGAAGGCATACAATTATCCACCTTGTCACTACACAAGGCATGTCAAAATATAAAATTCACTTCTAAACATCGGAAATAAATATGTATCGTAGGTACGTTCCAATCACAATGGCCATCAATTTAGGAGATCGGCAACCGGCCATGACTCTGTTTATGACATAAATAATATGAGAATGATAACCGATGCCGCCGAAAACACTGAAGGATTTTAGCGATAAGCTGACATAGAAAAGACACAAAGAAATGACGACACGCTCGTGCTGGTCGTCGGCTCGCCCTATATTCTATATCTGCCGTATCTACACCTTAATACCTGCAGTGTTCGTGCATTTAAGTGAAAGTGCGTTCACCAACCAAGGTTCTAACACCTGCATCTACGCGCGCACTTAGCACGCAACTTTTCATCCTACAATTAGAACGATCCCTATAAACTGAATGGAAATAATTCACGAAAAGAAATCTGGCTCATTTGAAACGTAGCCAAACACGGCGAGACGATGGACTCGAGAACAATTTACGAAACGGCGTACAATGATCTCTCCTCATTACTATAAATTACGGCTACGAAGTGAAAACAAAGACTCGCTTTCTAAAGTGCAGGCGAAATGTGGTTCGGCGTCAGAGGACCATAGATCATCCATCCGATAGATAATGGACGCTATTTAATATCGAGTTGATCGCGAGTGTCGATACCGCACTTCCTAATGTTCTGCATAACTGAAGCTAATTATAACAGATGTCGCCTGCACTGCAGGAGCGTAATGTCATCATTTTGATTGGTTGCGGCAAACCGCCATTTTCTCATCAAAGGGATAATCGGAAAACCAAGTGGTAGAAGTTTTGCAATAGCGAATGTGAATAGTGTGATTCCATGAAACAGCTTGCTGTGTTGTTTACCAGGAATCGACTACATTAGACAAACAAATATAGGTATTACACATACTTTTTAGGTTCATTGTAATTTGTAGGTTCTTTTTACATATCTATATATATGTTATTAATTCAGTTTATACGTATTTACTTTTTACGTATTTATAATTAGTATATATCTACACGAGGAAACCGAAGATTGTGTTAGGGTTCCGAAACATTTTAATGTCTATTATGTGTAGGTATAAAATATATACTCGTACATAATCTTAATCTACAATTTCAAAGTCACTCGTATTACAGCGTAGCAAAAGGCTGAAACTAAATATGTATGCCACAAAAATGCAACGTTATTTTCATACTGTAAGTGTAGCATAGGTACTTACCGCTTTAAAAACAGAATCGATTTTCGCGTAACTAGACCATGTAACGAAATGTGTGCCACTAAAATTCGACGAAGCTCTGGCATGATTCATTTCAAAAGTTCAACGTAACCATAATACCAACCCACGTTTCTAGGTCAAGTTTCCATTTTCTAAAAAGGTATTCAGCGTTCGGTTTTTAGGCTAAGTCCGTTGTCTTTTTTCACCCGTGAAGTAAACTGATTAGCTTTCTACTTTGAGTTAATTGAAAATGTTTTACCGGTACAATAGACTATCGGGTATGCGCTTCTCCACTTTCCACCCAAACTAATCTCGAAATAAACGTGTTTGTAGTATAAAAACAGTAGGTACCTACTTAATCACAATTAGAATTAAAGACTATTTATAAATGAATAAAGTAGGATGACCACTTAGGTATAGTTTAACCGATGCTTAAATACGTCTAAAACAACCATAACTTAGGAACAAATTTTTGTCAAAAATACACAAAGATTGTCACAAATATACAAAGAGATACTCTCACCGGGATTCGAACCCGGGATTTCCAATTTCGTTGGCACGGTTACTACCGAATGGGCTACGACTGACATCTTATTACTGTTTGTAAGTAGTTTTCAAAAACTTTGTGCACAATTAAGACAAATTACTTTGTAGGACGTTCTTTTGTAGGATTATCAATATTTATACTAATTATTTCGCATAATTAAGAAAGCCCTGAATCAATGGAAGCTTAATAAGCAATCAATAATTGCATAATACATTATTTAAAAAGTTGGTCCATCCCGCTCGTACTCGCGTATTGGTGTAAGCGAGCCGGTTAGATGGTATATTATCAAACCGGAATCAGAAAGGGATTCGAGAGTACCTACTGTTGACACAACAAATGACACAACATTTACCAAGAAAAGAGTTGTTTATAGATGTAGTGGGTGATTAATTCATCTATTGTCTGCAAGTCTTTGCCCTTAAACTATGAATATATGAATATAACTACGAAAAAATGCTAGATTGACTTATACCCTGTTGTGTCAACAGTAATTTTGAATCCCATTCTAATCGCGGTTTGATAATACATATACAAGTCCGCGTTAAAAACGCGGCTACGTCTTATGGTAAGCACACCGCAGATTGCACAGTACAGATATTATCAACCCGGAATCAAAAGGGATTCAAAAAGTATTGTTGACACAACAAATGACATAACATTTACCAAGAAAAGAGTTGTTTATAGATGTAGTGAGTGATTAATTAATCAATTGTCTGTAAGTCTCGGCACTTAAACTAGGAATATATGGATATAACGATGAATATATCCTAGATTGACATATACACTGTTGTGTCAACAGTACTTTAAAATCCCGTTTTAATCGCGGTTTGATAATACAGTACAATAGCAGCGATCCAAGTTTCCTTTTTAAAGTACTCCAGATCTTGACGGATTATTTGGCTAATCGGACGGCGGGTATCTGGATGATTGTCCAGAGATTGTGTGTTCGGCTAAGCGACGTATCGCATGATGGCATTATTGGGCGTAATATATCTGCATCCATACATACGAGTACTTGTATCTACACACACTTAGTATTTGTCGTCTCGCGAAAATATTAACGACAATTTGACCATATCGTGGAATTGACGTCGAGGCTGTTACGTTAGCGTGGAATTACTAGTTTTATTGCGGTTTTCAGTAAGAAAGATATCTACCTTATGGTACCTATGTACTTAGTACCACCTACTATGACTACGAGTATTCTGTGGTACTGTTGATGTTGTTAAATAATAAGAACTCATGAAAACGGTTTTTAAGTACATATATTGGTATATTTTTTAGTTTAGAGGGTTAGTTAATTACCGGGCATAAACTTGATTGAAATTCACACTATAGTACTTGTTTTAAAGGATAAGAGCTCATAGACATAGAAATTTCGTAAGCTAGGTCGTAGGCTTTTCGTAGGTTACACTTTTTATAAAATATTTTTCAAGATATTTTTATGCATCGAAGCTGAAGTGGTGCTGCGTAAGAGCATGCTGTTAAATAATCGTTGGTTGACAACCAAAGTTACTATAGTCTGAGATTTTTAAGAATGAACTTTTGACAGTTTAGAAATGGCTCTTATGTCTATGACATCAAGATCACAGATTTACAAACCTACAGAATCCCAATACTTTAATATTCCAATATTACGGTTTCCCATGTCTACAGATTGATTTCTATGTCTACAGATTCCATATTCTCTAGATTTCACGTCTACTGATTCCCAACTGTAATCCTTTTTTCAACACACTTGCTTGTAAGTCGTACCGTAGGTCATATTGAACCGCTTTTGGCCTTATAAATTATAATCCTAGGTATTACTAGCTGTGTGTTATTTCATTATATTTTTCACATCGTCGATCCCACAGTTTCTGAAGACAAAAGTCTTCAATCAGTGCTTCCTACCCGTCATGACTTACGGGGCCGAAACGTGGA
Organism: Thaumatotibia leucotreta; assembly: GCA_025490895.1. Classification (NCBI taxonomy): domain Eukaryota; kingdom Metazoa; phylum Arthropoda; class Insecta; order Lepidoptera; family Tortricidae; genus Thaumatotibia; species Thaumatotibia leucotreta. The sequence continues at coordinate 8,175 of JALPQI010026944.1, forward strand.
CACTGACGGTACGGCTGGTTCACAAGTTCAAGGAAAACTGGCGCGTCTTACCCTCATATTAATACGAATTCAATAACTGTCAGAAGTTAATTCTTAGAAATCACAGACTATAAGTAACAAATACCTACATGAAATAAAGCTCTCGCATTTCCGACTCAGTACAGACACACGACGTTGCTAAGCTTCGTTTGTAACCGACTATATGATCTATGGACTAGGAAGTCACTTAGCCAGTCTGTCGGAGTCACAGAATCAGATGGCTCATTATGGTCACGCGTCAAGCGTGTACAGTCGAAGACAAAATAAGGGGTATACAAAAACGGTCAAAAATATGTCCCAGTGCACTCTAATTCTGTGTAATAAGAACGTCGTAACATATTTATGAACGGATTCTATCGATACTTATTTTTGCACTTGACTGTACTGTTTTTCATGCTACTCGTCACTTTCACACTTACATAGGTACTTGTTAGACATTGACGGCAACAACGACAAACGATTAAACACGGAACCATCATAAACCTACAGGGGGGTTACCATGACGTGCTAATGCGATTCAGTTTAGGTTCAGGGAAAGGGACAGTGATATACGACTTGTATAGCCTTGTCCCTTTCTCTCCACTACTCTCTACTGGGGGGTTACGTCATGGTAACCCCCCAGTAGGCTTATGATGGTCCCATGTTTAATCGTTTGTCGTTGTTGCCGTCAGGTTCTAACAAAAGTATGTAAGCACGATAAATAGATAAAACGGGACCATCATAAGCCATCTGGATTGACTTTAATATTTACCGGGGAGTAGGTAAGTCGTCAACTGCCACCTAATGTGGGCCCGTTTAATTATATTTGTAACACTTTTGTGAAGTGTAGGAAGAGTATGATATTCTAGCCCGTCAAGCGACATGGATCTTGAACCTCGGTTCTTAGAAGTACATGCCTATTTTTTTGTTGGCACTGCATGCGTCCGGACTCAAAGATGTTGCGTGGTGCAAATGAAAAGTGTAGCGAATAGTACTTAACTGTCAGAGCTACAGATTACGCCAGAAATATTGAAAATAAAGCTACAGAGTTAGGTATCGTTATAAGCATTGAAAGGGAGTTAACGATTGGTACCCCGGCTATAAAAACGAACAAAAGCTAATCGCTCCCGTGTAATGCATCCGTATACGGCGATGTGTGAGCGAGAGTGCCACGCCATGTACATTTTCCTAACGAGTGCGAAAAAACGAACTTCAAGTTCTCTTTTTGACGCACTTGTTATGAAAAAAATCGTCCCTTACACGTGCAAAAACTTTTTTTAACTTCGGTGAATGTCGCCCTCGGTTCACTCGGGCTCCTACTTTCACCCTCGCCGAAAAAAGTTTTCCCACTCTAGTTAGGAAATGTACTATTGTAGGCATTGTAGCTCTGTCCCACTGTCACGCCATAAGAATAGGAATAAAAATTATTCGTAACACACTAATTTACAGTGAAATAATACAAGGATACAGAGTATCAAAAGAAAAAACAAATAACGGTATGACAAATAATATGGTGCCACGAAATGGTCTCATCTCAACTTGTTGCTTCGTAACCCAGCTCTGATGTTCTGAGGCGACCATTCCGTAGTGTTGCCGACGTGCATGACATCACATACTTACTCGCCCTGCTATCAGCTATCTATCACCGCCGGGCGAGTCGCCGTCTCTTTTTTTTTACACGGGAGTGCGTATCTTTTGTTCGTGTTTATAGCTCATAAGTTCACAGCTTAGTAGCTCGCAGTGAGACCAGGGTGCTTAGACAAGTTGCCAATCGCTAGCGCTTAATCGTCAATCGTAAATGAAAGGCAGCTAGCTGTCTTTGTCGCACTAATATGAAAGAGTGACAGAGAGGGAAAACTACGATACGCTACTAAGCGTTAGCGATTGGCAACTTGGCTAACTAAGCAGTAGGCTTAGCACAGGATTATTGCGACAATATGTCACCGCGAGATAGACTATCCATCCCTTTTTTATTCATATAGTTAGTAAAAGATGGAAAATCTATCTCGCGGCGACATACTGGCATACCAATCTTGTGCTAAGCGTGCAGTGCCATAGAACCGCGCCGCAGTCCGCGGTCGACTCGCTCCGCTCTAGGCTTGCGGCAAGCGACCGCGGTCGCGGTCGGCGGTCGGCCTAGATTCGCGCTAGGAATAGGCGCCGCCCCCGCCGCCCTGGACCAGCCAAGAGCCCGGCTAAAGGACGCCGCGCCGCTGCAGCCGGTTCACGGCTATACGCGGTATTTATAATGCACACTGGCAATAAAAGGGAAATGACTTTATGCGTTGGGTGCGCTTCGTTCAATGGGATAAACGCAACTAACGATTGACTAATTTGTATATATTGTGGTACTAAACTGACACTACTCCGCTCTGGGGCCCGTTTCTCGAACGCTTGTAACTTGTAATAGAAATGGAAATCTCTTTTTAACACTATTAATTAGATAAGGCCTTCCGCTTGATTACTGGTTACAAGCTTTCGAGAAATAGGCCCCTGGTAGTAATACAATATGCTTTGTTAGGCTTCAATAAAACTTTCAATTATTTTTATTTTTTATAGCTTTAATATTTCGATTCAACTATTATTCTCCTTTTCATTAGGTTCAATATAATGGTATCTTAGAGAACTCCTTCCCTGTTTTCCCCATTAGGTCCTCCCGGCGTTTAAGCGGGAGCTTAAAGGAGTTTAGGTAGCTCCAATTTCCCTGAACAACAAAAAACAAGATTTTTGGTCTAATTGGGTCTGGTGAAGAGCTTATTAATCAGTGTGTTCTCACTAAAACTCATCTAAACCGGGTCTAGAAATTGACATTCCCATTAATATAATGGCTTGGATATAGAGTTAGGTAATCTATACGTAAATTGCATGTAACTAATCGTATAAAGTTTTTTTGGTACTTTATGATTCAGTGGTATATTAACTAAAAGGGTCACACGCGGAACATCAGTGGAACGTACTCCACAGAAAAAAGGTTGAATTACAATTTTGTAATAAGTCATTACACAATTAACTTAAAAATGGGCATGGTAAAATTATTTAGGTACAGTAATTATTACTTTAACTTCACAAATTTCAAAATTAAGTAATTTGATTTTTGATTGGGTAGGGGACTAAAATGAAAACAAAATTCACAATCGTTTCCATGGTGTTACGAAAGTTACTCATACAAACTATACGGGTAACATCGTAATACAAAAATGTGAAGTAAAATGTTTATTTATTTATTTATTTAATCTTTATTGCACAAAAGAAAAACTTATAGTACAAAAGGCGAACTTAATGCCATACGGCATTCTCTACCAGTCAACCTTGAGGCAAAGCAGAAAGATTGTAGGCGGTGCATTAACAAAACATTAATAAAATTAAGTTAATGAAAACAAAGCCTAGTCTTAAAAACAAATAAAATACTAAGAATACTAAAATACACATATACATAATATTTATATGAATACATATATTATACATACATTAATAAATAATATATACTATATACCCAATAAAAGTAGTATTAAACATTATTTAACTTTTATCTACCAGCAAAGAAACCACGAACAGATTTTTTAAAGGCGTATTTGTTCGGCGCTTTCCTGATGTTTGCGGGAAGACCGTTCCAGAGACGAGCAGCTCGAATGGTAAACGAATCAGACATAAAGCCAGTGCGATGGAGTGGGATAGAGAGAGATAGATTGCCGGAGGAACGGAAATGACGATCAAAAGAGGCACCATAAAAGTGAAAGAAGGATTTGAGATATTCAGGGGATTGAGAGTCATTAAGGATTGAAAAAAGAGTACAAAGCAGGCGAATGTTTCGCCGCTGACGAATGGGAAACCACCCGAGCTGCGTGCGAAATTCAGAAACGTGGTCATATTTCCGAAGGCAAAAAATGAAACGGATACAGCTGTTAAGTAATCTGTCCAACTTGTTAAGAAGCTCCTCGCTTAAATCAGGATAACACACATCACCATAGTCAATAATCGGCAGTATTAAAGTGTTGACTAATAACACCTTCGTCTTAATTGGCAAAAAGTGCTTGAGTTTGTTCAGTGAGTGAAGGGATCCCAATACCTTCCGGCTGATCTCGGCAACTTGGGGTCTCCAGCACAGAGTGCAGTCTAAATGCACACCCAGATCCTTGACAGTATGGCTAAATGGAATAGGACCGCCGTTGAAAAGCACCGGCTCAACTGCATCAAGGTCAATGTTGTCTTCATTAAACCACTTACAAGACCGTGGCAGGATAAGGGAGCATCTTGTCATGGCCTTTGTATTTATCAAACCTAAACTTAAACTATTTCAGAAAAAAAAGGTTTGTTTTATTCTGAATCACTACCAACCGGAGGTCGATTCACTACATTTCTTAGTATTTAACTATATACTTAAATGGGTTCGAGATATCGTTTTATATTGATATTTTTCAGATCTTCGGCCCAGTTTCCCTGGTCGGATTGGAAGTATAGACGGCAATTGCTTTCTTGGAATCTAGGGGCCACGTAACGTAGCCTAGAAGAGAATTCCTATAAATGCTCATAGGAATCTCAAGATTATCGCTAAGATATCCGTGGATTCCTTTAGGAAAAAGCTACTTGGAAAGTCCTTCAGTAAAGCTTCTTTTGTAGATGCTGCCTGATACTTTTACCATAATACCGTGATAAATTTAACTGATTTTTATACTTCCGATCACCATACAAATAGTCGTGATCATGACTATATATGAAATAGCGTTCAGAAAAGATAACCATATTAGAAATATTTAAATCTCATAATAAATCTCCAGGGCTAGATGTGCAGTCGTCATTAGATACCTACATCGGAGCGGCGATGGTTCTAAAAAATATCTAAACATTCACTCATTCATTTGTGACCAGATATATCTGAAGGCGATTATTCGTGTACATGACTGTATTCCGATGTTTACTTCTTACGGATCTCAAGGTTACGTTATTACACTATTCTCGCCTGAGAATTCGCTTCATCCGCACTTGCGCAAGCGAAGATTACTCGTGAGCGGACAGAGCGTTTCAAGCGATAACACTGTGCTAGCCATATTGACGGCATCAGCTATGCTAGTTATGCGTCGAGACAGCCTTGTCTAAAATCCTAGCTGTTTTATTTGACATTAGGAATCGAGGCTGTGTGCGAGTTCGTCGCTGTTTTTCGTTAGAGAATACGAAGTTCGTGCATTAAACGTCAAACTCTCGACGTAATGTAGTTCCAGCTCACGCCACATTCGTCGCCGAGCACTATATAGTGTCGTTTAAAGTACATTAGTGAATACCATATTTAGGCTCGACGCTGCCGCAGCACTGACACAGCGCTGACAGCAAGGCGGTTTCCTTAGTGAATAACACTGCTGTAGCTTAGGCGTGACCGACAATGCATGTTCTACACTGAATATGCCGCCAGCTCGTTGTAACACAGTGCCTTGTGTTACAATGAGCTGGCGGCGTGAGCTTAACTATATCGAACTTCTCTGTTCATCTCACAAACACCAGTATTGGTGCGAGCGAGAGCGATATTTTTTAATTTAATTTTATTAAGTAAGGTCAGTGCGGCTAAGTCCAGCATATTTTATTTTGAAGAAAGTCCACCATATGCGTCTTATACTGTTCAATTAGGGTCGGAAGTCAGTTTGTAGACGGGCTTTCCAGATAGACGGTCTTATCCGCATTGACCTTATTTTATTTTATACAAAGTTACGCGAAATCACTGCCTCAATATTACAAGGTAGTATGTTGCACTTTTGTCCACTTCAAAGTGTAACATTGTCACAATACACGTAGTCTAGGTTTAATTATCCCGAAAATGTAACATAAAACCCGCAAACCCTGTAATGTTGGGGTAGCGATATATGAAGTGTCTAGTCAATTCAAATTACAGAAGGAAAAACCACCTTACTTGTAACAGAATAAGGTGTGAATTTACCCTGATTTTTTTATGCACTGGTCATATTTTTTCCGTAGACCCTTCATATAGTCGATAGATAATCTGATGTCAAATGTCTGCAAACTTTTTATTTGTCTGATTTTAGAATTATTTAAATACTTTCGAACATTGCCACCGAAAACTAGTGTAATGCATTACTATGAGCTCGCGTCCAGCTTTCTGCACGCGTACGCATGTTTACACATTTCATGAATACTCCCAATTACAATACAATTTCAGACAAAATTCGTACGCAAGTATGTATACACCCTGGATCAGCGGTTTTTCCTAAATCGTACCTACATGACATGTTGGATCCATGTATCTGCATCTGCAAGCCGATCAAAAGGTGGGATAAGTCCCGTAAATACAGACGAGTTACAATAAATATTAATGAATTAAATATCAGAGGGTAATCTCACACAGTTTCACAAAAGTCTACAGTGAGCTCTATTAAGGCTAACGCTTTGGGCACTAAGTGATGCCGTACAATACAGAAGTACATGTATTATAATAGATGGCCTAATCGAGATCGAATCCGAGATTTTTAGCTTTGTACGTAAAGTAACTACCAATCCCGGATATGACATCTTTAATAAAAATTAACCCCGTTGCGCTGAAAAAGCCGAAACGCAAGTCATAGGTGAATAACCTCCCATTAAGTTTTTGGTCTACATTCAAGCGAATAATAAGTGCTACTACCTACAGCAGGTTCTATTTATGTATAACAAAACAAAAGCCTTCATACGTGTTAAACTTCTCATGTTGTGTTATTTTCTTTAGAGCACTATACTCGTTTTTTTAGGTAGCCCATTATTAACATCAGAAAAATGCATGTTTGCATAATTAAAGTAGCAAAATTTTTCATAAAACCAGCATGACTCAGATAAACCAACATAACATC
>JALPQI010026945.1:0-11808 GCA_025490895.1 Thaumatotibia leucotreta
TTTCCTTATACTACCTAATACTTGTTCTCGTATCTCTCCTTTTTGACAGAGGATACTCCTATCTTCTTACCGATAGTTTGTGATAGCTGGACCGTCCTTCCTCCTGTAATCGGCGAACCAATTTGAACAGTATCACGGACTTCCTTATACTGTTCTCGTAACGCTCTTTATGACTAAGATACTCTTCTGCTACTCCTTCTGACAATTCCTTTTCACTTAGCATTATTTTTTCTGTAATATAATAAAATACCTACTTAAAAATCCTGGCCCACTACTATTATTTCAAATACCTACCTACTAAACAGAATATTATTGCAAATGTAGGTATATAACCTACCTATTTATTGTTAACGATCAATTCTTAGACAACGAGTCATTAGATGTAATCAGTGATGGGCAAAATGTAAACGATTAACGATTAAGATTAACTTAAAAGTAATCGATTAATGATTAAATTTGACGATTAATAAATCTTAGTCGTTCTTGTTCGACTAATTTAATCACGATTAAATTAATCGACGATTAAATACGAGCGATTAAATCCATAATCGATTGATTAATTAGATTATTTTTTTTTCGATTAATATCAGGATTTTTTGTGAGTCGTAAATTCAGATTACGCTAACAGACTTATACCTGAAGCGATGTATAACAATACCTAGGACTTTCTGCGAGTATTTCATAATCGCGGTTACCTTTGATAAATAACATGTCAAAGGATTCGTCAGTTTTTGACAAGTGGCGTCAAAGGATGTTGAACGATAATACATTATTTCATTTATGCACTGTGTTAAAAAATTCTTAATCGAGTAATTTAGTCGATTAAAATGACGATTGATTAATCGTTAATCCAATTCTGCGACGATTAAGTTAATCTCAATTAAATTAATCGCGATTAATTTGTGACGATTAATTCTTTAGTCGATTAGTTACTTGATTAAAAAAATAATCGATTAATGCCCATCTCTGGATGTAATATACAAATTGTAACTGAATAGCTACATTATGTTTTATTCGATAACCGTGATAATTATTCATGAAATAAAACCATTATACCTATCGGATTATATCGCGTAGGTATATTAAGTAACTTAGTTACATTCTGACGTATCGAATCAATTTACCTACAGGTTAGAGTCACCCGTAGGCCACGAACAAACCACGAACCCTGAAAGGTGTTCGAAACGTCGGGATGTAACTGAATTAATTTATAATTAGGTATACGCGGCGTAATCCGTTACAATGGTTTTATTTTATGATGACAAATTGATCATAGCAACCCTTCGTACGAACTTACTTTTCCACACTGGTGCTGAAAAGTCTGCCTACCTAGGTATATAAATCCGTATTGTAAGTTAAGTAAGTGCTTCCAGACAGAATATAGAATTTTTAAAGCACGCCATTTCACATGTCATGGCAAAATAGTTACCTACTTTATACAATAAAAAGCAAAATAAGGTGTACTTATATAAAGATGGTCATATGTCCCAGTATCTTTATAATTCTGTGTAATAAGAACATCGTAACATATTTTTGTACTTAACTGTACATCTCTTTAATTAGAAATTAATGAGATCAATCAACCAGTTATTGTTTAAGTACCTCTATATTTGCGCTCCAAAGTCTTTTGCGGCGTCCCATCTATAAATGTAGTTAGAACCTTTACATCGAACGAGCATTGGTCGCGCTCTCTCTGCAAATCCTTGTTTACTTCATCCATGTTCACTATGATTATTTATTTACGTTTGTACATAAATATACAACTGATAAATATAGCTTTAACAAAGAGACACCCACTCTGGCTGATGTGTGAATACAAACTGAAGTACCTAGTCGTGATTTAACAGACGCGACGCGTACATTATGCAGTAAACCTTGAACTGAACTGGCATCCGTAGTATTTTTCTGTGGTTTATATCACACTTATGGAGTGATGTGTTGTGTTATGGCACTAAACCCAATGGGTAAAAATCCTATGATGTATACGTACCTACTTACATAACTTCATTCTTATCTTATAGAAACTAAGAGGCATTTCGGGCAATCGCATGTTCTTAGGACTAAGATTGAAGTGTCCATGTCCATCATTGGTGCATGTCAGCTAAAAGTGTTCAACACTGACGCCATTAGCCTACTTAACCCCTCGTGTGTCGCGAATATTTTTTTCTAATAGTTTCCCCGTCGCTGATCAGGGTGCTTAGCCAAGTTGCCAATCGCTAACGCTTGCTAGCGCATCGTAGTTTTCCCTCTTTGTCGCACTAATATGAAGGAGTGACAGAGAGGGAAAACTACGATGCGCTAGCAAGTAGGGTTTGCAATATTCGTCCAATTTTAGTATTCGAATAATACGAATACTGCGATTGCCAGTATTCGAATATTCGAATTTTTCGAAGAAAACGAATATTATTGAAAAAACAGCTAATTAATGTTTTAAAGGGATGCAATTGTAAAATATATGACGTAAAATAAAAGAGTTATAACCTCTCGATACAAAAGACAGACTTTTATGGTATCTAAGAGGCAAGTACGGTCCGTAGCTTTTTAGCTGGTCAAGATTCAGTGTAAGAAGTTTAAAATTGTATCTCATTGTTTTTATCGTTTGGTCGCACATTGATACACTCAATCATTAGCTATTTACATTTTTGATCTGACATGTAGGTAAGTATAAAAAACTGCGTGCCAAAAATAATTCCTTATGAAAAAAATTCTACAATTTTTATATAATTCGTGATGATGAATCATAACCAAAACAAGAGGACTTTGAGTCAATTTTTTTTTTCATAGCCTATTTGGTGTCCCACTGCTGGGCAAAAGCATCCCCTATCTCCCTCCAATCGTCCCTATCCATGGCCAGTTCCCTCCACCTCACGTCGTACGCGTCCATGTCGTCCCGCCATCTCCTCTTTGGTCTGCCTCTGCTCCGTTGGCCATCTTGTGGCTCCCAGTTAGTTAGGATTTTATTTTAGCCCAATACGACGGATGCATTCGGCAGACGTGCCCCGCCCATTCCCACTTGAGCTTGGCGGCCTACATACCCACATCTGTTACTCCGGTTTTGGAACGCAGGTCGGTATTTCGTATACGATCTGTCCTACGAACACCCAAAATGCTGCGCTCCATAGCTCGCTGACAAACCTTGAGTTTGGACTTTTGAGCTTCAGTCTGAGACCAAGTTTGAGCGCCGTAGGTTAGGATGGGCGGGATACACATATCGAGGAGTTTGCGCTTAAGCGACAGTGGGAGGTTGCCCTTCATTAGCGTCTTCATGGACCAGAAGCTCTTCCAGGCGTTTGCGATACGACGATCGATTTCCTTGAACTGCCTGTTTTCGAAGGATACTATCTGGCCCAAGTAAATGTACTCATCGACATACTGAATATCCTGCCCATCTACCGTTACCCTACGTTTCACGCTGTTGGTCATCAGTTGTGTCTTGGCTCGGTTCATAGTAAGTCCAATCTCAAGACTTGCCGTGCTGAGGTCCTGAAGCATTTGTTTAAGTTGAGATGCGGTCTGGGAGAACAAGTCTAAAATTTTATTGAAATTAAATTCAAAAGAAAGTTGAATAAGATTGTAATAGCGTAATGGTAAAAAAATGTCAATTTTATTCATTAAATAGCTGCTTAATTGACTCGGGAAGTAAGTTAAACCTTATTGAAGGGGTAAGGGAACAAAAACTGACCCGTTTAATAATGAGTTAATTTGGTTTCATTTGAGTGCTGATATATAATCATTATCATTTTAAGACGAAAGTCTACAATCAATGTGTGTTACCAGTGATGACTTACGGCGCCGAAACGTGGTCCTTCACCATCGGCCTCATCTCTAAACTCAGAGTCGCTCAAAGAGAGGGCTATGCTCGGAGTTTTTCTGCGTGATCGAATCAGAAATGAGGAGATCCGTAGGCGAACTAAAGTTACTGACATAGCCCTCCGGATTAGTAAGCTGAAGTGGCAATGGGCAGGCCACATTGCACGCAGAGCAGATGGTCGATGGGGTCGAAAAGTGCTCGAGTGGAGACCACGGCTAGGCAAACGCAGCGTAGGACGTCCACCCACAAGATGGACAGACGACCTTGTGAAGGTCGCCGGGACACGCTGGATGCAGGTCGCATCTAACCGGTACATGTGGAGGTCCAGAGGGGAGGCCTATGTTCAGCAGTGGACGTCTTATGGCTGAGATGATGATGATATAATCATTGTTACTGTATCAAGCCAGAAAGATATAAGCGAGCTATTAGGATAGGTTTGTGTAGGTCACAGGATTCAGTATTCACAGGTAATTACGATACTAATTACGGAGCAAGATACCAGGGTTTTTATTTTTATACCTATTTAAAAATACCTATGGCGAGGTATACGATAAATCAAATAATATGCTAAAGATCGTATAATTTTTTGTTGCCGATTGCTCACACTTATTTGTATTTTGTGTTATGGCTTTATATTGATATATAAGAAAGACACTGCACTGAACCTAAACTCTCTGTTCTTGGTCTGGTGGTTGGTAAATTTTTAGGAATTTGTCAGATCTTTGCTTGGAGCGTTTGAACATCATTGGAATACAAAATTGCTATATATCCCGTCTTAAGTAAAACCACTAATATTTTCTTCGGTTACCGCGAGGATTACTCATGAAATAAAACTATGAAAACGGATAAACTCGCGTACATTAACTAATTTTAACTTCATCATCCGCGTCATCCGCAGACCACGAACCCTGTAAAGTGTTCAAAACGTCGGAATGAAGTTAAAATTAGTTAATGTACGCGAGTTTATCCGTTTTCATAGTTTTATTTCATAAAACCACTAAGTTATTAATATTTAAATTAACTTTGTTTAATCATTAAAATATATTTTTTCATAGATGTTAATGTTAATTTTGGAATTTTATTATAATTCTTCTGAAAAATAAATTATTTTCACACAAACTTTCACTATTCGAAATATTCGTTTTATTCGAATAATACCAGTGTCATATTCGAATATTATTTATGGCCAATAATTCGAATAAACGAATATTCGAATATTCGAATTGCAAACCCTACTAGCAAGCTATAGCGATTGGCAACTTGGCTAGGCACCCTGTGCTTCGACATACGAATGGTTAATCTTGCTATACTAACTAGGTACCTACAGGGTGTTTTTTTTTCGACCGTTCAAATTCTACGTAGTGAATGTGTAGGTCATACTGACCAACTTTTACTATGGGGACAAAGTCGAAATCGCAAAAAAAAAATCAGCTGTTTCATACATTTCGGCCGGCGTAATGCCGCCAATTTGTATGAAACAGCTGATTTTTTTTTCGCGATTTCGACTTTGTCCCCATAGTAAAAGTTGGTGAGTATGACCTACACATTCACTACGTAGAATTTGAACGGTCGAAAAAAAAACACCCTGTATATTAAAAAATACTCACGTAGGGACTTGTACATATTTATTTATAGGTACTCGTATGGACTCAGAAAAAAAATCTTTATTTCATCTTTGTTAGTAGGTAGTTTGCCTTTGACTTTCGCATAAAACTTGCAAGGTAACTGTACTTACACTGTAGCTACCTGTAGCTACATATGTATAGTATGAAGTACCTACAGTACCTAGGTATTATAAAACCAGAATCAGAAGGTGATTCCAAAGTACTGTTGACACAACAAATAACACAAAATTTACCAAGAAAAGAGTTAATTATAGATGTGATGAGTGATTAATTAATCCGTTGTCTGTAAGTCTCTGCGCTTAAACTATGAATATATTAATATAACTACGTACATATCCTAGATTGACTTATAGACTTCTGTGTCAATACTTTCGAATCCCATTCTAATCGCGGTTTTATAATACTGTGTTCTCTTGCTATCAAATTAGGTACCATCGCCAACACAGATAACTGCTTATTCGTGCACTACGCATTGAGTGCACGAATAAGCAGTTATATATAACTGTGTTGACCTTTATATGGGTTCCAAAAATATGTAAATACAGCCTAAATACGGGGCGATATGGTAGTATGTACATATTTTTGGCACTACACATGCACCTGTATCATCAGAAGTGACTGACCAATTATTTCCATACATTTATTGATAGCGCGATTCACGATTACTATAACACAGCATAGCGCCATCTATAATGCAATACGGTAACTAAATTAAAGCAAAGAATTTATTGCTTTTCACAAATAAGTAGAGTACCTACGACTCTTGCCAGATAAACTTTTCGCTTCGAGCTTTAATCTTTCAAACAAAGGCCATTGTCCCTATTATCTCAAAGCCACTAGCTACCGAGTTAGCGCGTGCCACTATAACATTCATATTGAAAAACAGACGGTATTGTCATAACATTAAGATTCAAATTGAATGTGACTGAATTTCTAGATTACGTTTTGGAGTGCCGTATTTCTTCTATTGTCCAACACGACCAAAATGTAGAATATAAGTCACATTAATTGTTTTTCGATATGAATGTTGTAGCGACACGCGCTAACTCAGTAGATAGCAGCGTACGGTCACTATAGGTATAGTACAACGTACGATTCTAACCAGATAAAGTTCTCACTTCGAGCTTCAATGCCCAGGTGTGTAAATTAAATATTATTATATTTTAATAGAGGTCCAACGCCAAAGACCAAGTACAGTCACAGACATTACAAGACAATACAAGTCACAGAGCAATTTACACCGATATATCAGTCATTAGCTTTCAAAAGGCTAATTGGTAGTAAATGCTTGATTTAGGTTTAACTATCTTGCATCACATTCAGTCGCTAGTTTGAAATGGGCTCATGCGGGATGCTGAAAGATAAATAAAAAGCGTAATTTTGTAAGTTTTTTATTAATTATCCCCCAATCACTTCTTGGCGGTGACTGCGGCCTCGTCCTCGCGCGCGAAGGTTTGCAGCAGTTCCTCCTTCTTGGCGGCGATGCGCTCCTCGCGGCGCTTGCGTGCCTCCTTCACCTTGTTGCGGCGCGCCTCGGCTTGGTCGCTGCAATCGATATTTTAACTTAAATACACCATACATCATCAGCCAATACAAGTATATACTAACACTAACAATCGAAAGTTTAAGATAATACCACGATTTTCGTACGAAATGGACATGTGTTTTACTAATGTGTCCCTGGTTCTTGAGCTATTTCTTTGTAATTAATTATTACTTTCAAACAACGCGGACAATTGAGGCAGCTATGGCAGCTTTAGGCAGCCATTCCCACGCGGTGACTTATCTTAAATAGTCCTTAAATTATAAATATTAGATGTCATATACCAAAGAAAAACGACCAAGGCGCCTTTGTGTTGTAAGACAAGATAAACCAATGCAGCCTCACCTAAGCATCTTGGTCCTAGCCTTCTCAGCCTTCTTCCTGTGGATATACTCCATCAGCACACGCTTGTTCTTGAACACATTACCCTTCGCCTTCATGTACAGGGCGTGGTATAGATGCCTGTCAATCTTCTTGGCAGTTCTGTACTTGAGCAGCAGCTTTCGGAGCACCCGTTGTCTTTGGACCCAGAGTTCCTGGAAGAATTATTATTTCTGGTTAATTAAATGAAGTTTCAAGACCATAGTCATAGCTGCTTTCAACGGTCAAATAGGTGATCGACTGGCAGAAGAAAAATTAAACTTAGGACCATTTACCTACAGTGACAAGAGTCGTACCAGAAATGGAGGAATGCTTGTAAACTTTGCTCTTGAGAATAACCTGACAATCCTGAATACTATGTTTAACAAACAAAACAAAAGAATGTGGACCTGGATCTCTCCTGATGGGAAAACGAAAAACCAAATTGACTTCATTACAAGCAATAGACCGAAGAATTTTACAAATGTTAGTGTCATCAACCAATTCAATTTCAACACCGATCATAGGATGGTTAGAGCTGAATTATCAGGAAAGGGAAGAAATCCTAGACCAAGAAAGGATCGAGGCCAAACTCTCAACCAACCCTACACACAACTGTCAGAAACTATGGCTCATAACTTCAAAGGTTTTAAAGAAAAGTCGTCACACCTTGATATCATGGAAAAATATAAGTTATTTGAAGAAACTATCAACAAAACAACACAACAATGTGTAACTAAAAAAGAAAAGGACTTAAGCTGGATGTCAGGAAAATCAATTGAACTACTTGAACAAAGAAAATCCCTTATAAGCAACAAAGATACAATCGGAAGAAGGAAACAGATTTCAGAAATTAGTAAAGAAATTAACAAAAATTTAAGAAAAGACCGGAAACACAAAAGAATGAAAACGATTGAGCACCATATAATACAGACAGGTGGTATCAAGAAAGCCTACAAGGAGCTATCTCAAAGTAAGAATTGGATTGTAAAAGTAAAGGATAGAAACCAACACCAATACAGAAGAAAAGATATTATAGAAATCGCTACATCATTTTACAAGGAACTGTACAGGAACACAACAATCCACAGTGAGGTAGGACTTAACGAGAACTCTGACATTCCCACAATACTGCAGGAAGAAGTTGAAAGGGCCTTAGAAACGCAAGGCATGGGCAAAGCTCCTGGACCAGACGGAATAAGTAATGAGGTACTAAAGCAAGCCAAAGAAGCAATAACGCCTATCCTTACAGATCTCTTCAACGAAATATTAGACACCGAGGCTATACCAAACCAGTGGATGCAGTCCAACATAATCCTAATATATAAGAAGGGAGACAAACACGATATTGGGAATTATAGGCCTATAAGCCTGATGTCTAATGTTTACAAGATATTCGGGAAAATTATTCTAAAGCGAATAGAAACAAGACTGGATGAGGAACAGCCAAAAGAACAGGCCGGCTTTAGGAAAGGCTTCTCAGTGCTGGACCATATCCATGTTGTGAGACAAATCATAGAGAAATACAACGAATATAACCTAACATACTACATTGCATTTATCGACTATAGCAAAGCCTTTGACTCTCTCATACACAACAAAATATGGCTAGCACTGAAAAAACAAGGCATACAGAGCAAATATATTAGGATAATTAGTAACATATATAAACATAGCACATCTTGCATCCAACTAGAGAGGAAAGGAGAGCCCTTCAATATAGAAAAAGGTGTCAGACAAGGGGACCCTCTATCGCCAAAGCTGTTCTCTGCAGTCTTAGAAATGGTATTTAGAGACCTAAACTGGGATCAATATGGTCTTAGTATTAGTGGTTACCATCTTACACATCTAAGATTTGCAGATGACGTTGTCTTGTTTGGGAAAAATGCAGAAGAAATAAACAAAATGATAAATGACATAGAGGCCCACAGTAAGGTTGTAGGATTAACCATCAATCTAGAAAAAACAAAGGTGATGACAAATGGCAACAGGACCAATATCAAGGTGGGAGAAGAATTGGTGGAGTATGTAAATGAATATATTTATCTTGGACAAATAATTTCCCCTAAAGATGTCATACAGAAAGAACTGGAGCGAAGAACTGCAAATGGGTGGAAAAGATACTGGTCCCTAAAAGAAGTGTTCAAGGATAAAAACCTACATTCTAATACAAAAGGCAAATTATTCAACACATGTGTTTTGCCAGTACTAATGTATGGCAGCCAAACCTGGGCTCTCACAAAAACCACCATGTCACAATTAGCATGCTGCCAGCGAGCCATGGAGAGGAGCATGCTAGGTATCCGTAAGAATGACAGATGGCGTAATACCCAAATAAGATATAGAACGAAAGTGCAAGATCTCACAAAAAAGACTAAAAGATTAAAATGGAAGTGGTCAGGCCATATAATTCGAGGTGAAGACAAGTGGAGCAAAATTGTCACTCAGTGGTACCCTAGAGAGGGGAAGCGATCCAAAGGAAGACCCCTACTCAGATGGGCTGACGACATTGCGCAGGTAGCAGGAACCACCTGGAACAGAGTGGCACTAGATCGCAGAGAATGGAGACGGTTGGAGGAGGCCTTTGCCGAAGGGCAAGCAGGCAATGAATACAAGAGATGCGAAATAATAGAATTATAATGTATAGTATTAAACAAATATGTATATTCATTGTACCTGAAAATAAAGGCTTTTTATTTTTATTTTTTTTTTTTTTTTATTTTTTTTATTTTTTTTTTATTTATTTTAGTCATAGCTGGTGTTGGCCAACCCAAAGATGGGTTGAATAGATGCCTTTGCCCAGCAGGACAGTATAGGCTCAGAAATAAATAAATGTAGAGGTAACTTGCAAGTTTTGGGTAGTCTTTTAATAATATATTATATCCGAGTGATTAATCTCGTTTACTCATAAAATACCGCGTGTAAATCTAATACGGGCGATCAATTAAACGAGGCATAGGCATACAAGGTTTTTTTTCATTACACTTAATTACGATCCCACAATTTTTTTTAAGATTTTCGGAGCAGCAATGTAGGTATGAACATTTGTTATTATTGATATGACAGTTACGTCATCTTCTTTTGAAATTAGATATAGTTGTCAAACACAAGATGTGCATATTTATCCTTTCTTATGCAAAAGCGTGACATCATTGAAATTTAACATCCGAAAATTACATTTATGTAAAAATTATTCATTAAGCAAAATATTAGACACTCTTCACACTGGACCACTGAAGATTACTCTACAATCTACAAGCATTTGCTTTTAGTAAAGCATGTCCACACTGAGACTAAACAACCAGCAACTTTCTCACAATGTAGTCTAATGATGTGGAATATTGTGGAACACAATATTTATTCTAAGAACATAATAATCTAAATGAAAGAAAATTCTCCAATATAAATGCCCCAGAAACCTCAGCAGCTTTTAATATTTTGTTGTTCTTATCCAGTGACTAAAAACTAAATTAAAGATAATTGGAAGGCTTACCTTTTGTGGCATCCTAGCGTTGGCTGTACCTCTCCTCTTACCGAAGCCACAGTGACGACCCTTCCTGCGGGCCTCTGTGTTCTTGCGGACGCGCGCACGCGAGTGCACGGCTACGGGCTTCTTGATGACGAGACCATCCTTGATCATCTTACGGATGTTCTGTCCTAGAATATACAGATCAAATTAGCATTGCATTTTGTCTTTAATATACATATCTCTGAGACACTAGTAAAAAAAGAGTGAACCTAGGCACTTGTATTAAACTTATACTCTTTTTCACAAGCCTAGGGGAATTGTACCTTTTTCACTAGGGCCGAGTTTTGTTAGTTGACAAAATCAGATAACATTAGCATTGAGTACTTATTTCACAACTTGATTTACTTATGGAATTATAATTGGTATGAATTCTATAATCCATACCTAAAAGTTTATACATTTAATAACATGGCACCACTAATAAAAAGCTGTAAATCGAAGTACATTTATATGTATCCGTTTAACCTATAATATAAGTACTTGTGGGTAAACATACATTTTGCCACATTTTACTTCTTGTAGCCAGATTTCAGTTTCTGGGAGCAAACACTATTTTATTTATCATCAAGATTCAAATATACGTCGAGATTATTAACAAAAGCGTGGACATTAGAAATAAAATTGATACTGAAGAATACTTACTGGAGTTGGTGTTGGCGATTTCATTGATCTCATTGGGATCTAACCACACCTTTTTTTTACCACATCTCATAACAGAGGCTGCAAGCCTCTTCTGCAGCTTTAAGGAACTGAAAATAAAGAAAACTCATGTGAGACCACATGGCACCCAGGTAGGCCGATAATGATCAAGTATAAACACGGTCTAAACTTTATCCTAGAACACAAAAACACATCAATCGAATGCTGAATCAGATAAATAATCCATTGTTCTTCTTAATATTTCCATATTTCAATGGTTTTCTTATTTTTTCTTCGGAAC
>JALPQI010026946.1:0-16197 GCA_025490895.1 Thaumatotibia leucotreta
ACGTGCGAAGCATTAATACAATATAAAAAAAATATGTGCTTAGGTACACAAATACACCAAGGCCGATCCATTATATTACATAACCGAGGCACCTGAAATGCAAGACTCGGTATGAAAAACAAATACGCATTGTGCCAAAAACGACATGGGTGTAGTAGAAGAACAATAAACATGCTGGTTCAGCGACCGATAGCAGCTACAATATCGTGTAGCGCAGACTCTGCCAAAACAAGCAAGCTGAAGATATACTTGATTAGGTATTCGTGTTCATTTATTTTGCTTGCCGTGCCTTGTAATACTCGAATACACAATGTCTCTTTAAAAAAACCTACTCATACAGGATTTGGTATGTAACAGGAGCAAAAGATTTATATTCTCTTTTTTTTTAATTATCTTTATTATTTGTTATTAACTACTAAAGTGTGTTGGTGTAACTATTTTAATGCGTCACATTTTATTAAAATACAATTGTAGATATAACAGTCAGTAAATGTTCAGTCATGGCTTATGACGTATGAGTAAAAAATACAGTAAACCTAAATAAGTACTTATTCTTTTTCAACGTATTTTTGCAAAGTCATCGAGTAATGCTCTAACTATAATAAATATGGAGGGCGACAAAAAATAAGTGCATTCCCGCTGCCAATTAAGTTTTGCGAAGCAGAATAAGCCCCTTAAGGGATTTTTTTTAATAAGTTCAAGCTTAAAGGTAAGGTAGTCGTACTAGTTATAGGTACCTACGTACCTATATTTAAAAAAAACGACCATTCTGAACTCCCAAAAACCTCCTAAGGAACCTATTCTAAACCCCAAAACCTCTCAGTTAACGGGAATGCACTTATTTTTGGCCACCTTGTATGTTTTTTAATATTATCCACCTGAGGATTTACTGTGGGCTGCATGCAGTCAAATGAAATGTCAAATACCTTACATATTATGAGCATCGCGCGGGTGGCAGTCTGGCGGACCGTCACCTGAAGTTGTCAACACTCGGGTGCCTTCGACCAGTCCTACGGAGCTCTGACTGTGCACTATTACCGCAGTAGCACCATAACATAAGCCGACCTCTGGGGCCCGCAACACTGGTGGACGTGCCTCATTCACTGTTGTGATCAATCTATCGTGCTCCTTGAATGAACTCTTCAAGTTTTTTGTTAGCCTTGGAATGCGAGGTCCAAATCAAGCAATAAGTGCCACTTGTCGAAGACATGAGGATTGATTGTATGGAGAATCACAGTTTGATTTTCAGTGACATACCACACGCGTTTAATGTTACTTTAAGAATCATCGCAGTGATACCTACACATAAAATGCCTACCTTGAATTTAATGTAACTGTTGCTTGCAGTTGTTCGTGCGTTCCTAAAGTTTTTATTCCTTGCTATTACTTTTTTGTGACAACATGTTTGTAATAGTTTTTATAGGAAGTCATAATAAAGTTCGTCATATTATCAGTAGAAATTTAATCAATTTCTAATACGTAAATTAATTTACTAGATCTGCATGCGTCCATAGGCTACGGTAACTACTTAACAGCATGCAACCTGTCTAATAATTTGCCATAGTCGCCCTAAAAATGTGTTATAAATTAGCTCTACGATATTCAGCAAGAAATCAGTACTAACACAGCCACAGACCGATACCGTTATCATCCCAAACCGAAATAATAACAAGTACCATTTTATTTTTATCTTTCGTGAAACCGAAACGTATTTATTTCGGTTTTCAAAATAAATTAAAATTTGTTGTTCGATAACCGGTTTAAATTCATAAAAGGGTCATTTGCAGAATAAGTGTACCTTTTAATTTTTTATGCGATCATGGAGTGTAATACACCATTTTACTCGGCATCGTGCGTAGTTTTCAGTTATGAAACAAAAAAAGTATGTGTCTAATGTCACGAAAAAATAAGTATGTAAATTGAGATTACTCAGTTTAGTTACTCCTATGCTAAAATGTATGAAACGAAATGTAACGAAACTGATAAAAAAATCTCAAATTTGTTACACAATTTTTCATACCTTTAGTATGGGAGTAACTAAAGTGAGAAATCTCAATGTACATACTTCTTTTCGTGACATTACACACATACTTTTTTTTGTTTCATAACTGAAAAGTTCGCACGATGCCGAGTAAAATTGTGTATTACAGTCCATGATCGCATAAAAAAATAAAAAGGTACACTTTTTCTGCAAATGACCCAAAATAGTACATTACTACCGAGGCCGGGAAGTGACTGGTTGCCGGCCGAATATATTATGTAGACGGCCGAGCGAAGCGAGGCCGGATAGTATTCGGACGGCAACCCGTCACTTCATGGCCGAGGTATGTATAATGCTTTTCTCAAACATGCAATGAAATGAAACAAAAAATGTATCTTCTTTCTAAGAAATTATAAGTCAACTACATAACTAAGTCTTTCAAACACAACAAAAGTCAAATACGACACTGACACCTCATTTTTTTTTTAGATTGACCTGTTTGAAAGTTTGAAAATTTTTACTTTTAAAAAGCGGTATTAGACGACGCGGTCGGTTGGGTCCAATTAATCGCACGCGGTGATCGGGGCCAACGGATCGCGCCGTATAATACTGCTTTTTAAATATTATTGTGAGTAGTTATTGTACATTTATTTTAAATTATATAATTTAAATACCTAATTATAACTGCAAAAATTTGCCAATCATTTTTTTTATTACTAATATTACTTACAGATAATTATTGGCTAAAAGCCAAGATGCCAGGTCACAACCCTATGTCAAATGAAAATTAAAAAAGAGGCACTTGCCGGCCTAGGCCGGCAACGAGGTACTTCCCGGCCACTTTTTAGGCACGTAACTACAACATTTCATTGCATGTTTGAGAAAAGTATATTTCCAATTTTTTATATGGAGTTGTACCTACTAAGCAGTTTCAATTAAGTATATAAGTTCGAAGTGCTATTAGTTAAACTATCCAACATTAAAAAGAGTAAGCTTGCAGTATTGCCATGTAGGTATAGGTAATCGTTAATTATAGCCAGACTATGATTTCGTAGATTAAACAGATATCAATAAACTTGATACTTACGGTATAATTGCCCTAGGGGTGCACTTGCACCCAATTATTACAGCCTGTGTGTCGTGCAGAGTGTAGCTTTTTTGTCGTATTCATTAATGTCATCAGCAGACTGTTACCGAGAATATCAGAAACAATATCGTTGAATAGGTATGTACATAATTCAGTAATTCGTAGATAATCCTCCAGAAGAGAAACTGGATAAAGTATGTACACCGTTTATATTTATGTTTGTTTAAATGCAATTAACATGAAGTAAATGTATAAGTAGACACGATCACATTTTCTTGGTGTTGGGATAAGGTTACTTAAAAACTCGAGTTCAAGTTATAATAATGGTTGGTTACTTATGTTTCTAGGTAGTTTTTTATATTTCTTTCTCTTTGTTAACACATAGAAGTAGGGCTGCCATCTGGAAATTCGTAAAACCAGGACCAAGAATCAAAAACCCAAACATTAATGGTGTGAATCCCTTTTTCCCCGGACTTTAATTTGTACAACAACAACATCATCAGCCTATGTTAGTCTGCTGGACGTAGGCCTCTCCTATTAACTATGTATTAGGAGGTAAATGCCCATAATCGCCACGCTGGGCAAGCGGATTGGCGATCGCAGTAATGTGTCCACTATGATGACGCTGCTGCCCATCATCAATCTTGTACAATGGTCAGTGACACTTAAATCCCTTAGTCGACTCTTACGACACCCACAGGAGGAATTGGGGTGGTGACAAATGTATTCTTACTGCCGTCACCACACGGCAACAACGATTAATTTGTACACAATAATGTATTTCCTCACATGAATAGTTTTCCGGACGGTCACCCACCAATCCCACCAACACCGCCAACTAGGACAAATAGGAAAAACTTATACAGGGATTCATGATGTCCGTGTCATTTTGAAAACATAACCCTGTTCCGTATGGTAGAGACTTCCTTATCCTATGATGTTAGTTAACATATTTTATTAATTTAAGATATTTATTTATTTATCTCAGATTTTTTATAACACTAACACAAAGTATGTGTTTAGGAGAATCCCAACTCTTTTTTAGAATACTTGTACACACCATGACTGTTCGAAATGTCGTTACAACGCTAATTAATATGTTACGCGATGTAATTTGTTTCAATCGTTTGATTTCATGAAAAACTATCGCGGTAACCGAATAAGATAATTATAAACTCAATAGATTAAAATTCAATATCTAAAATTCTAAGTCGTTTATTTGTCATAAATTCACAATCAGGGTACGTACAAGTAAGAAGGAGTTGGGATCTCCTAAATAAATACTTAGTGATAGTGTTATTCAAAAAATATCTTATAAAATAAAATATGTTAACATCATAAGATAAGGAAGTCTCTACTGTACGAAACAGGGTTATTTTTTCGAAATGACGGGCATTTGTCAGCCTAACCGTTTTTGAATAACTACAAATAGCCGGTTTTATATTTGCTCTCACTTTGGTCGGTTTTTTTCACAAGATTTATTTTCTCTTCATACAGTAATATATCAAAAGTAATCTCTCGCAGTATACATAAACAAATATAAGAAATAATCTGAAATCTACAATGTTTCAGTTGCACCAAACACGAGTTTTCAGTTCTATGATCTAATGTATTATTAGGTAATGCTCGAGGTCGATAGGAAAACACTTGAGGAAATGATCGGTGGCATTTAAAATACAAATAAACATTTATTATTTAAATAGATTTATGTACACACATTTACGATAATTATCACAAAGTCAAAAGCCAACTTAAGTAGGTAGTTCATTAAAAGTACTAGTTAATGATCAATTATTTCTTATCATAGGTATAATAGTTATCAATTGCGACAAGATCAAATATTTAAGAAAGGTAGACATTGAAAACGTGTAGTTAAATAAACTCTGTAAAGAGTTACTTAAGACCTGCAGGTATCTAAATAATGGAGCGTTGTACCTAACGTATAACTCTAATATATGTATTATAAGGTGACACTAATGGGACAGACATAGACAAAAAACACAACAAGTTTTACGGATACTTTTTAATGCCCCAATAGGATACTGTATTAAGCAATACGAGTATGTCAGAATTGACTTCATAGTGATCGAGCATTATAACATTTATAACTGTCATTCCCTGTTTGAATGTTGTCAAATGTTTGTGGGTACTATATATCTCACTTAGTATTCTGAAATGTTGTCCGGTATTTTGCAAATTAATAAGTCTCAAATTTACACAATTTCAGAAAAAAATACAAGTTTTTTGTTGTCTAGGTATCTATACCATTCGTCAGTAGAAAACTAAAAAAATACACAATTTTTTTCATCACCAACTTAAAATCTTACCTTGAATTAACACTTCACATATAGTTAAAATATACCTATTGATATTATTAGTCTTAACTTAAAAATATATCTGCGAACGTGTTTCGTGATGTGTCAAAAACATCAAATGCTATGGAAAGTCAGCCATATTTGTTCATAATGTTTTGTATTCTACTGACTTACGGTATAGTTACTATTACGCCTTTCTGACAAATAACTAGTAAAAGTAGTTTAGATCTAACCACTGTTATGTATAATTATTTTGTGAACAGTTTAGATAACATAATAATTTATTTCCGTGTACAAAGTCAGAAGCGTAACAAAATGATTCGTCAAAATTAAATTATGTCGAATGTCGGAGTATCATACTAGTTAAAAGAAAAATAAATTGATATGAAACATTGGAAAGATAGTAGATAAAGTACATAAATAATGATGTTAATGGTCGATTACACCTAGTGTTTGGATTACCTATTATTCTTTTAGTAAAGAGCTTTTCAGGCTTTTATTGATGACTTAGATCTATTCAACTACTTAACCTATTTGACTAAATTATAATATAAATTCATAGTTACTTTACAGTATACCTTAGAATCATCTATTCCATGGGAACTGCCTACTTTCTGTCCTTTCAACTAATTAATGTGTTGTACTACACGGTTGCAATACCTAAATGTACCATTTGTAGCAATCATAATTATCTCATACTAGTATACTACATACTTACAATTAGTTCTACCCACTTGATTTTCTTCAATACATTATGCTTATGGCACACATACCTGCGCGGTTAAGCTCATTTTTACATCACGACATACATACACACTGGTATAGGTGCAAAGAGATAAAATGCCGATCATGAAGTCCACGGCAAGAAATATCCGGAACTCTCCACTGCAAGAGTCAAAGTTGTACACTGGCTAAGAGAAAAAGATGCGCACTTAAACAGATCTATCGATAATTTTGCAAAACTCGACGAAAAGTTGGGATGGGATAAGTGCGTAATTTTTAATAGGTGGCGATAAGTTTTCGGGTAGTGAAAATTGAACAAACATTTAAAAAATAATATAATTAGATTTCCACGTACCTATTAAAATATTATCGAACCGGGTTACTCACGCATTTAAGTCGATGATTGCTTGACATGTTTCGACCCATTAAGAAGGTTCTCCTCCGGAGCACCCTCGGCCAAAGCCCGACGCGTACACACACAATACAATACGTGAGTAACCCGGTTCGATAATATTTTAATATGTTTGAGTTCCACGTACCTATCCATTATTGGCATGATAAACGATAGGTACGTTGTACGTGTAAGGTAACTGTACCTATTAATGGAGTAGTTAAGGAAGTTTTTAAAAACAGGCAAATATTAAGCACAATTGCTTAATATACCGCTGCCCTGTATACCGAAATATTTTTTTTATTTCAAATACTTTTTTATGTAAATATCCCATTACATAAGCTTTTCGGCTTTTTTATTCTATTATATATTTATAAAAAAATATTAAAGCAAAAAAGTCCGAGAAGCCCATTAGTGGCTTACTGAGATCCTAATATCGGCGATGAGGCCGATGAGGACCCTATTAACGGCCATAGGAATAAGGTGATATTTTTGGTCCCGTACATATTTTATTTTACGAGTATAATGTTAAAGTAATAAAAACAAAATAAAGTATTATTATCTGAAGAAGTAAATGTACAAATTATTACAGTGAAGTATGACAACATTATTTAGTTTCACGGTTTTAATATGGTACAGTCAAGTGCAAAAATAAGTATCGAAAGAATCCGTTCGACGAGACGTTCTTATTACACATAATTAGAGTGCACTGGGACATATTTTTGAACATTTTTGTATACACTTTATTTTGTCTTTGACTGTTATCATACCTCCGGTACCGCGGTACCCTAAACGTACATTTCGCTTACTTAGTCGGCCGTTAATAGAGTTATAAAGTAAATAATGAAGAATCAAATTCAAATCACAGAGTTTTGTTAAATGTCGCCAACGTTTCACAAATCCTTAAATAAAATGCAAGCAGTTTAGCTTTAGGTTTGTCATGACAGTATGGTCGAAACTGGTCTAGCTTTGTTGTTGCACTAAATTCAAATTAGTGAGCATATGTTTTGAATATAGTTCACAGCCACTACCTAACCCAAAAGTCGACAAAATTTTAGACCATTGTGTAAAATCATTTTCTTGAGAAGGTGGTTTGTTTTGGCACAATTTCCATTTTAAAATTAGGCCGTGATTAAGTGTCGAATAGGTGCCTTTCATACGCCGTTAATAGGTGCCTTTACGAGTATTTAAGTACTGTTTTGTTTTTTTTTTGCGCTATTTTTTTTCGAAACCAGTCCTCCCGAGCGGTACGGGCGGCTGGCTTCAGAAGGTTTTTAAAAACGATATAACTAAAAGTAAAATTGAAACTTCTAAATAAAATACATGATAAATGATAATAATGATACGTGATAGTTAATGAATAGGTTTATGTCTATGTATCGGTGAACTTTTTAAGAGTTAATAATGAGTGTGGTGAATTTACAAAATTATGTTAGTGCAGATTCTTTTGTAACGAGATCTTGAAGGTTGTATGGGTCAATTTTGAAGTTATGCTGATGATTTCATGATCGAGACTTAGGTACTCTACGCACGCGAATGTACTCGGCCACATTCGCTGCAAGTCATATACTCATACTCGTATAAGCGTATTGAAATGAAATATTCAAAATGCATATACCTGGATTACCGTGGTACACAGAATCTGAGTGTGACAAAGAAAAGTGGTAGGCATGTCGAATCTTATGCTGTGTGACTTGTAATAGAAAATAAAATACATAAAACTTTAAATGTTTTGGATGATATTTAAATTATAGGTATACGCACTTATCCCAACATACTTTATCATAAGAGCAGACTCTCTTCAAAACGGCTACCTTTAATAAGTACTCATTTGCTCAGAAATATAACTTGTAAAATAATAGTTCCATAACTAATACGTCAATACTTCATAAAATAAATAAAAATATTTCAAATATTAAAGCCAATTTTTTTACCTAACATACATACATGCTATATAAGCGAATGTGTGCATGTCAAATATGGTTCATTAGTTATCTCTAAAAGTGAATATGTATACTGTATAAAATTGATATTAATTCAAACGTTACACAGAAAAGACGAATCAACAGACTAGAACAAGTACCTACCAGCAGAGCTTGCTAAGATGGTGTACTAGAATACATCAGTAATTATGTTCCTATTATAACTACGTATTTACAGTAATACGTAAACTAAATTACCTCTTAGGAAACGTCATTTTTCGGATACATTTAAATTAATTTGTATTCCTCTAACTTACATAAGTCACTGGTGAACGAATATACATACCTACGTACTAGTTATTCTTGCACTATGAACGCTCTCTTGTGTTCCAGAGATTTTACCACAATGCTAATTTTAAATTATGTAGTTCGCTCGAACGGAACTACGTCTCACTGGTCAATTTACGAGGTCCACTGAAATATAGCACATGTCAGTACATCGCACTAAATCGTTCACTATTGAATCGTTTCTCCCTGCTGCATGCCTCCCGTCTTCCGATTCCGTCAAACCTGCGATAAAATAAAAATAATTTAGGGTCAAATATATCGAAATAGATAATATATGAAATAAAAATTGTTATTTACACGTTTTAAGTCAAATCATATATTTGAAGATTTTTCAGACGTGGACAATAGACAGTTATAATTATGTAGGTATCTTATGATATTCGTTTTTCTTTCTTAGGACTCTTTAAACGCGGGTAAACTAGCTATGTACTTCATCTTAAATACATAACCACCCCGTTTTAATTTTATTTATTTGTAAGTATTCAGTAGGTACTCAATCTATTTTCTAAAACAAATAAAAATATTTTCGTTAGCTGTTGAAATTCCTTCATAAATAAAATAACAAAACATAACGTAGAGTGGGGGATAGAATGAGCATTCGCTCGTTTGGTCTAAATGCACCTTTAAGTTAATGCCGTTGTTTGAATTCACAAAAACAGTTTTATGGACAAAAGTAGCTATCTAATTTATAATTCGGGAACGTTCGTAATAAATTATCAAAAAGTCGCGTAAGATACCTTAATACGAAATAAATCCCTTTCTGATCCGATCAGGTCAAACAAGAGACAAAGTGGATTATAGGATAACGAAAGATTCGTCAATTTACTAATTTTAATAGCTAAATGTTTTATGATAAGTAAATGCATTTTATTTTAAATTGTTACGGAAGACACGACTTTAACAAATAAGCACATTCAAGAATTTCTAAGTAAATAATTATTTAAGTTTTAATGTGGTACCTATAGATAGAACCTGTAAAATGTGTCCTAGAATTCTGATGTTATAAAATTTATTATCCTGAAAATATCATTTTCAGAAAGAAAACTACGTTAAAAATATTATCACTTAATCAACATTAAACTTAACTTTATTTCCTGACTTTTAGTATTTACGTCTCTAGTTGTTATTTGTATCTCATTGAGAATTACGGGCTTACAAATACCGGTATTTGATAGGCTTGCGTAGAGATATTACGTAGAGTCCCTTTGGAGGAAATTGCTGTGTTGCACACCTGCTGCAACCCATTCACGGGCACTAATATACATATGTAGATAGGTATCCGTAAACCGTAGAGGCTATTGGAAACTAAATGGAATAACTTAATGGTGATGAAGGTTAGATGGGTCTTATATCTCTAGTTATTATTATAATATCTCCATTTATTAAAAAAAATGTTTTTTTTAAATGCATGTCAGTTTTAAGATTTATTATAAATTATTAATAAAAATAAGCCTTTTACTGTGTACCTATGACGGTTCAAAAGTTCCTTATTGCTATATATGCGGACTTGAATAAGGAAACATTTGACTCAGACTTGACTTTAACTTTGAAACATTGTGAAAATGTTTAATTGGTAATTATGTATCGCGAATCGGATCTAATAAATATACTATCTATCTATGGATCTAGTAATTTGAGATTAATAAACGTTGTTTTCAATTTATTTTATTCATTTATTATTATATTATCGTATTTGAAATTGAATCAAACAAAGTCAAAACAATGGTAGCATCCGTATCATTCCGTAAGTATAGACATTTCTTCAGCTGAAATCTATAACACAATTTAAATTACGTTACGAGTTTAATCCCATTCTTCAGACCCATCAAGGTACGAGTTTAATCCCATTCTTCAGACCCAAGGTACGAGTTTAATCCCATTCTTCAGACCCAAGGTCCGTCAGCTTTGCCCTCAATAGAGGGCCAATAGGTAACCAATAGGTTAGTTTCACGAGATCTATTCATCATTTATTGAAAAAAATATGTAGGTATATATAACGTTAGGAGTAGAGTTAGATACCTTAAATTAGGAAAAATGTCCTAGGACAATGTTATTTACACAAACCGATCTAGTCCCACGGTAATCTCAATTAAGGCTTGCGATGTATTTAATTGTTAACATAAGTTTCTCAACAACCACTGCTATTGTTCAATTTTTTTACATCAGTCACGTATTCCGTGGCTTTCAATAAAACAACGCTAGCTCCAGAAAGGCCAGAAAGCGAAAAATGACTTTATCTGAGAACAAACAAAAAATGTAACGCTAGGGCCGTTCGTCACTTGGTCACCATATGGTCAGTTCCGCTCCGTTGTTTACTAAGCTGACACGAGCAACTAACAACGGGTTCTACCTACTGTCTACACAAAGTTTTTATCACTTCCAAGATTTAACATTTGTAAACAATAAATTCTACCCCGACAATGTATCTGTTGTGTGTTGGGTATCTAATTAGTGAGACAGATCGTGGAACGCGCGTTAGCTTGTTTTCTAAGTAATCAATCGGATAAAGTATGTACCTAATAGTTTCAGGATACCTACTTAATACGGGTCACAGGTACAATATTTCATACTAAATGCTGGAAATATCATCGTCGTCAGCCTATTTCAGTCCATTACCGAACCTATCCTATTAACCACGCGTATGGATACATTAGGAGGTAATGCCCATAGGCAACGCAAGAGTGATCGCAGTAACTTAATCCCACGATGATGACGCTGCTGCCCATCATACATCTTTAATATAATATATAAATGGTCAAGGCCACTTCAATCAAGTGTCCACACCCAAGACGAAAATAATTTAGATACCGTGGGACACATGTTTTTCACTCCTTATATTGGGAAAACTTTACGATATATTATTAATTTAATATTTATGTAAATAACTGATTCTAAAGAAATCGTAATCACATGTCAATCACAATCAAATGCACAGTTTATATTATTGTTATTTTTTAGGCTGACAATAGAATAGTCTTTGAATAGAAAAGTGTCACTTTGTTCCCTCCTAGCAGGGAAAAAAGACAATTATTCGAATAGGTAATGTGAAATAGTACCTACATTGTGCATCTAGGGAGGCAAGTACGGTATTGATAACGAGAGTGTTAGAGTTTTTAATGACTCGAGTTTGTAATATTCCGCTTACCTTCCGTGATGCGTACAATGTTTTTCATCAATCATCACACTTGTGGCCAAAAAAAATAAGTTTTAAAACAAAATATTATTAAATGACGTACCAACTTTCTATAACACCCTTAGGGAATTTCACTTTTCTATAACTCCCGTGCGACGATGGGATTTTCGGGAAATCCGGTGAAGTCGGTTTCGTTTTAATTTTTAATTTCCTGATTATGATTTGGGTTAATGTTCTGAACGGATTCTATGGAGTGTTAGCATAGGTACAGTTTCCGCGTTTTTCAGAATTTTAACTGAATTCGTTCTAAGTATTTGCCTAACCGATACCTACGAGTACTAAGCAAGTTCCATTCCTAACATTAATTTTAAGCTATTGTGTAGGTACCTACCTATACCTACTGTCTGTGCATCACCATTAATTTATTTATTGAAAATTAAGATTCTACTTAGGATAGGTATCTTTATTTGTTACTACATTTAGATATAACTCACTTATAATAAAATCTGTACCTGTTTAACACTCCCTAATATGCGGGCAAAAATATCTAGCTGGTTCGATAGACGCTCAGTCGCTCATATGTAAAATATTGAATTTAACTGTGACCTCTTCATTTAAAGGGTTGATTGGAAAAAAATATATACCTAGGTAACTGTTATATGTTAATATATTAAATTCGTCATACAAAATTGTTACGTTTTTTGTTTTCACTAAGGATTTTAACTTTTATGCAATTCACTTTAAACCTTCTCTACATTCCAAGGCACATTTCAAAGCGTAGGTACCTATTAGAAATTCTTATAGCCTACCTCGTGTTTTAGCATTTAGCGATCCATTATAATTTTATGCGGGTAGGTAACTTAGTACATAAATAAGTAGCTTATTGTATTATGTCAATAACAAGAGAATACAATATTAATTTGAAACAACCTCATGGTTTGCGAGCCTACCATCCTAGCACCACCATCAATGTATACCGATTTATACCTTCCTTTTACCTACCTATTTAGTTTTAACCTTACAACTTTCTTATATGTACCTAGGTACTGTACTACGGCATCATCAATCAGTACTAATTGTCTCCGACTTTCTTAATAGCATACTTCAACAAAGGGTTCTCCTACTCTCACTCTAGCTGCAATCGACATGAAATGGGTATTAATATTATTTTCACCTCAGCACCTCGAAAAGACTTCTTTTGATTCGCGAAATCAGTGAGCAAAGTGCGATTTTGCTCACTGAGTGAATGTTGTTTTCCATGACGTTTAGACTTCAACTTTTTCTTTTGTTTCTTTCACTTGTTAGTAAAAAGACAGAGATGAAAAATGTTACGTTATAAATTGTCATAATATGTTCATATATTTTTTTCGTTCATGGCATCCTAGCGTATTCAGCCAGTTGTATTAGACGACGCGTTTTATCGGACCCGATTCCTTGTATCCGAACGGCATATGGCCCCTACCCAGGGCTGCCCGATCGTATAATTGGATACAATTTTTGTATAATTTGGCTGCTCTATGTATATAGAATTGCCTTGTATAATCGGATACATAGAGAAAATTATAAATTTCGTACTACTATCTCTGTCACTCCAAGGACAAAGCCTTTTGTTGTATAATTTTATTGGATTTTGTATAATTTCAATGTCTTGTTTCGTATAGTTTGACCATTGTGACTGGTAACCCTGCCCCTACCACCAAGCATACATAACATTGGCGTCCGTCATTCCACCTCTCTATCGCTCTTATATATAAGTGTGACAGAGAGAAAGACAGCCGTTTTAAAACGGACGGATATCGTGGTACTAGGCGAGTCAGAATCGCGTTCAGAAATTGGACACGAGTTCATTTCTAAATCATTATAACTGTTTTATAAAATTTTATGAGCTTTAATTTTTTTTGTAGTTATAATTATGTACTTTCTGTTACAAACATAATGGTAAAACAAAAACAAAAAATAACGGGATGGCACGTATAAATGTTTAATAACATATTTTCCTTTTCTCCATGCTGAGGTGAAAAGTTGTATGTACAACTTGAGAGCAAAGTTATTTGAATCTCGTGTCTTTCGAGTCTCTCGCTACGCTCAAGATTCTATTACAGAATCACTCGCTACGCTCGTGATTCTATAAAAGAATCTTTCGCTTGCTCAAAACTGACACTCGCATCAAATACGTACTTTGCTCTCATGTTGTACAAATAACTATTATACAATTAGGTACCTACGTTTATTTGTCCACTTAGATAAAATGAAAATACACACCCGTCTCGGACATCTATAATAGATACACCAAAGGAACGCGGGTACGAGACGCTCACACGCGCGCAGCTCCTCGTATTCAGAGTTTTCGGGAGCCTAGTTAGTTATTAGTCAGATTTTACACATATGAGATCCTCGGCTACGTACCTATAGATGTGGACGGAGCGGGAGGCGGCAGGGCCGGCCGCCGACGTGTAAACAGTGGTTATCGACGCGCCGCCACTTGCCTCCGCGGCATCTCCGGCTACTGCGCTATATTTATCCGTTGGATCTGACGCGCAGCTAAATTCGTTCGGCGCCGTATGATGCCGGCCTCCTGCAACCACAACCACGTCACGGTGTTGCCCTGGCGTACCACGCCGACTCCGGCCGCTGGCCACCAGGGGTGAAACGATCACAACTCGCACAGCCAATTCGCGTTCGCCAAAACTCTATACCGTAAAAAATCGCAGAGCGGTTAATTATAGAAAAAACACGAGATATCCCACCTGGAAACGATGTCTCAGTACGACTTGTGTGCGGGTGCAGGTCCGGCTGCCACGCACGCTTGATGATGGTAGTAGGAGGGCGCGGGCGCGCGGTA
The DNA here is from genome assembly GCA_025490895.1 of Thaumatotibia leucotreta. Classification (NCBI taxonomy): domain Eukaryota; kingdom Metazoa; phylum Arthropoda; class Insecta; order Lepidoptera; family Tortricidae; genus Thaumatotibia; species Thaumatotibia leucotreta. The sequence continues at coordinate 14,743 of JALPQI010026946.1, forward strand.
GTGGTGATGAGGCGGTGGCGACGAGCGGTAAGCGTCGGGAGGAGGCGACCCGCGGAAGCCCGCCAGCTGGCAGCTCGGGGGCTCGAAGAGGTCGCGGAAGGCCGGCGGCAACTGTTCGGCGGGCGGCTCCGGCGCCGCGTACCAGCCCGACGCGGCCGCCCGGAACTCCTCTGCCGCCAACGCGTACGGCTGTGGCGAGCAATACACGGCTGAAGGTGGTAACCGGGGCTCGCTATAGTCATCCAAGGAGTCCGACGGCTTATCGTATCGCGCACAATCCGCGCCAGGTTCGCGCTTGGGCCGGCATTCAAACAAGCGCGGCTTGACGTCGGGTTTGACGTCGCGCGCCTGACCCGTCACGTCGGACACGCTTAGCGCCTCTTGTGCTGCTAGTGCCTCTTGCGCTTGCTGCAGCTGTTGCTGCCTTTTCAGGGCTTCCTCTTTCTCCTTTAAAGCATCTTTTTTCTTAAAACGACGCCGCCGTCTTAAGTAAGACCCGTTGTCGAACATGTTGTAAGAGTCTGGATCTAAAGTCCAGTAACTGCCTTTGCCGGGCTTCTTGTCATCTCTAGCCACTTTCACGAAGCACTCGTTAAGACTTAAATTATGTCTTATAGAATTTTGCCATCCTTGTTTATTTTCACGGTAATATGGGAAACGCTCCATTATAAACTGATAAATGCCATTAAGGGTTATACGACGATCCGGCGCATTTTGTATTGCCATCGCAATGAGTGCTATGTATGAATAAGGCGGTTTGACCATGTCTTTAGGGGCACCGACATGCTGCTGGTGTGGATGAAGGTAAGGAGCTCCATATCCGTATCTGTATTGTTCGTAGGCATAGGGGGTGACACTAGCGGAGTAGCCGCCGGCGGCGCCTCCGCGGTACGCGTACGGGCTCTGTTCGCCGAACAACGCGTGCATCGTGCCGAACCACGATCACTGGCACAGCATGTTAAACCCGCGGACGCGGAACCCTCGACGCGCTACTCTGACGACAACAAAACGACGACTGACTGATTTTGTTTAGATTCACAACAAGGCACGTTTACATAGCAGACGCTAAACGAGAGGCGAATGAGCGGGATCAGGGGCGACGTCGGCGGATGCGCCGGTAGCTCGCTCCGCCTTTGAAGCCGCCCTCTCTGTCTAATCTGACAGAGATTACCGGCCGTCCCGCTCGCGCCGCGCCGCCGCAGCGGGGCGGAGTGCACGCCCAGCCCGCCGAGGGCGGCGCCCACATTCGACCGACAATACTTCCCCCGAACCACTTCACCATATAATACGCATTGTCCCCGCACAGCCGTTAATTATTCCAAACTGACTGTGTTAAGCTGCTTCGATGCACTCAGGCTCGAAGACCCCATAATAATGGAAACGTGCTGCTTTCCTTATAGGTACCCGGCACATATCTACAGCCTAGAGTTCTGCAGCTTTCCAATATATGCTGGT
>JALPQI010026949.1:0-10490 GCA_025490895.1 Thaumatotibia leucotreta
GTTCGGCCTGTGGAAATGACATACGTCACTTGTCAAAACTGTCAAATCTATTGCATTGTATTGTGCTTGTGCTGTTGCGGAGCGAAGTGAAATATAATATTACGGATATTCATATATAATTCCAATATTCTGACGTCTGTTTTCAATTAAACTGCTAGTAATAAGACCTGTACAGTTGTTTATCTTCAAAGATCGATCTCAAACGGGAAAAATGTCTGAAAAAGACAAATCAAAATCCAGCAACCAAACCAAACACATACCAAAAGACGCTCAAGTGATCATGTCGATCATGAAGGAAGTAGGGGTCACGGATTACGAGCCTAGGGTCGTGAATCAGCTTTTAGAGTTCACTTATCGATATGTGACCTCGATACTGGACGATGCGAGGGTGTTCGCGAATCATGCTAAAAAGAAGTCGATAGATATCGATGACGTGAGGTTGGCGGTTCAGCTGCAGTTGGACAAGTCGTTCACAAGCCCGCCGCCGCGAGAGGTGTTGTTGGAGATTGCGCGCGTGAAGAACGTCAATCCTCTGCCGTTGATAAAGCCGCATTGTGGTCTGCGGCTACCTCCTGACCGGTGAGATGTTTATGCTATATTAATAATGAGGTCAGCCTCTTACGAAGCTGGAGGTTCCGGGTTCGAATGTTCGAATGCCGGCAAGGGCATTATTTGTGTATTTATTTATTACAAATATTTATTCCTTGCTTGTGGCCGTCTATCCTATATATATGTATCTATCTATTATATATACCGTTGCTTAGTAGAGGCCCACTTCACTAGCCTTAATGAGGGTTTTCTATAATTTTTCTGCCACCAGGGCGGCGCTTCGTACGCACCTGGTCTCGACAGCTGTCAGATTCATACTATTCATAGGCACCTGGGCCTAAAATATTGAAATTCTATTTTATTTGGAAGAGAATTGATTTTGTAATGGATTACGACTAATACATGGTCGTCGAACTGAAGATTGAACTCTAAAACAGGCGCTCAAAGTCACTGGTATTCAAAATAATTACTCTAACTTTGTTAATTTCATGAGAATTGACTTGGAACTATTTTATTTATTTATTTTAGGTAACAATATGACTAAAGTAATGGTTTTCAGAATAAATAAACCTATAAATATGTTGAAAATTAAATGCGCGTATTTATTTTGACAGTTCGTTATACGGTCGGCTCAGTGCTGCCATCTCACCTCCCCATAGCGGCAGAAAAAGTATCAAAAACCCTCATTGAGTTAATTGTGGGATTTGTGGGACTAGGTTGATTTGTGTAAGATATCCCAAGATATTATTAAAAATAATTTGGTAATGAAGAATGATACAGTCTCAGTTTGCTAATTCTGCATTTATCTCTGACAATTATTTCATTAGTAACAATAAACAGGGTGCTAAGTTCTGAATAACCCCTTAGCACTTTACACCTTATACATTGTTGCTATCAATTTATCTATTCACTAACATACAATTAATAATTAAAGGTATTGTCAATAAACTATTTTTTTTTTTTTTTCATTCACACATGTTACAAAAAGTATCACAAGAACAAATACACCTATCAACAAAAACAGACATTACAGTATGTTTAAAAGTATCATCCTTTTCATTCAACATCCTCTAGGTTAAACAAAGTTAAATGTGATTTCATTTCTAGCCAATCCTTCCACATAATCAAAGTTATCTCTAATAAGATATTGGCATCAGCAGCATCTATGCATTAACAGTCTTAGTAATACCAGTAAGGACAAAAAGTCATGCATGGTACAAAAATCTTACCCTGATTCTGAACATTTTCAGTTACTGCTTATCTGCCTGCAACTACCGTCTCCGTCCCGCATTCAAGAAAGTGGCCGCAAAGCCTGTAGTTCCTGCTGCTCCCACCGTCAAGACTGTCACTTCCTCTAAGGGTGCTCAGAATGTGGTGGTGAAGCGGCCGGGTGGTGCTATAGTCAATGTGTCCTCGGCCAAGGCTGGGGTTGTGCCTAAGCCTGTGCTCAAGTTTACTTCAGGCAGCAAGGTAAAGATACTTTTTGAGCATATTGTCAAGAATTAACATGGAAATTAATATTCCATTTATTTATAAGCATTTTAGCTAGAGATTGGACCTTATGTAAAATTGCAGCCATACTTTGGAACTCTTATAATGTGGGGTCAGACTGACTAGTAAATTAAATTTTTACTCCACTAAACATTACACTGCTTAGTTTAACATGTTGTTAAAAATTCAAAATGGATGTTTCTTCACCAGTGATCGGTTTTTTGGATTCACCCTCGCGGGATTTCGCGTATAATAAATTACGGGTGTGGCTATAAAAAAAATGAATACTATTATATTACATTATGAACAGTAACATGGCAAATTGCATGAAAATACGCTTATTTTTCAAGTTACTATAGGAGACCCGCCGGGGAATCCAAAAAACCGATCACTGTTTATCACGCTTACATTTGTAGGTAAATCACAGGATTCCACAGGGACCAGATTCCTTGCCCCTCATTTTGATTGAATTTCCCATGTTTCTTAACGTAACAACTATAGTAGTATCACACTATCAAACATTCAATGTTAAGCTCACCTCGCCTTTGTCTGATAAATCAGATGAAGGTCTGATTAGGTTTTCACTGTGTATATTATATGAGTCGTTCAAATGCAATATATTGATTAAACTTTCACGATTATCACTCATATTTTAAAGACAAACGGGTCTTAATCGAATAATCGGGTCGATCATTCAAACGCAAGCTCAGATCTGCCTGGTGTAATTTTGTATTGATGGCGATACGGGCACGCGCCATGAACAATAGGCATGATGACTGGCAAGTCAAAACAGCATCTTTTTTCGAACTGTCAAAACGATCACCACTATGGAATTTTATATAAAATACTCAAAAGTGACGTCACGTTTGATTACTGCCAAATGACTTACTCTTTTAAGTTATTTTCAATTTATTAAATAGAAGTTCTGTACAAAAAATACTGCAATCTATACCATAGTAATAATTTCTTCGTGTATTATGTCGTGCATAATGTTAAATAATTAATTTTAACTACAGTCATCATCCCTATTCCTGGCGGTTAAAAGGTCCCTGTTGTCCAGGTGGTGGGCAAGCCGGCCGTGCGGGTGACAGCCGGGCCGGCGGCGCCGCACGCCGTCAAGATGGAGCTCGACGTCGACAAGGCCGTCAAGAGGAAGCGCGAGGACGACGATTACGACATCTAGTCTACAAGTTAGGTTGTGGATGGTGGCTCTAGTGACTAAATGGTAATTTTACACAAAAGATCCCAATGGGACGAAGTGTATCCGTAAGGGCCCCGCCAATAAGATAAGATAAGACTAAATGGTAACTCCTCGGGGTTTGTGAAAAAGGGTATAAATTGATAAAAATTATTTTCGTTATCTTATTTCATACCACTCTGTCACGCTTCTAGTTGCTGACTCGACTCAATATATAAAAAAAATCTGGTGCACTTGTTCTTTTTCACGCTAGATTTTAATCCATACATCAAAAATTGAAAACAAAACGTCATCTCATACAAAAATCACAACTGTGTCATGTTTTTAGGGACACAAAGTAAGAAAACCAAAAAATTTTGACCCAAATTCAATACAAGTGCACAGGTATACCAATGCCTAATTAATTTATCTAATCTACCAAGATGGCACCCGTGTAATACCCTTTTTTCTACTCTTCGACTGTAATGTTTGAATTAAGATTATGTACACAAAAATTATAATCACACACATTTACATTGAGTTCGCAACTCAACTATAATGAACTCATTGTTCAACGCTGTAGGCAACTGTAATAAACTTGACCAATTGCGTGTCAGCAAAAAAGACATCAACGAGCGACCACCTCCGAATCTGCACTTCGTTTCACCGTATTTATTTCATTATTTATCTGAGTGGCCTAAGTAAGGTATGAGATTGAAAAGCTTGATTATAACACTATTGTGTACAATACTTTTTCACTAGGGCCACAGAATTGGTATCAAAATTTATGAAGTAAAGACGTTAGACCTATGGAGTCGATAGCTTTATTCAAATTCAAGATATACTCATACCGATTTAATTTAATCAGGGTTGCCACCGTTAAGGTTTCCCCATATTTGTCCTAGTTTGAAAAGCCAATAGAGATACAGTCACTGGCAATAGTAACTTCCGCTATAAAGGCTGCAAAAATATGTGACACGTAATAGCAGTAATAATAACATTGTCTCAGATATTTTTGCGGCCTTCATAGCGAAAGATAATTTGCCGGTGCTTTCTTAAATAAATTATTTAAAGATCCATCTATTTTTGCAGATAAATGTAGGTATGAAGCATCTCATTAACGTTAACAAACAACTGAATCTTGATTGCTATATGATACGTTTGTGAAAATTATTAAAAATTAAGTTAAAGATAATTTAAGCACTTTTAAGACTAAGATGAATTGCGATTTGTATTAAGAATCTATTTTTATTGAAATTCTGTTGTTTCATTTAAACATTTTTTTTATAAGGAATCTTTGTCTAAAAGGTCATTCGTACTTTAAAAGCAATTTCTTTTTTCCTACATCATCGTTATTTTTTACGTCATCCTTGACAGTTAGTGGGATTTACTGCCAATTTGGCGACAATTCTGGACACCTTATATAAAAATGAACTTAATGTGCTTATAGTTAGAATTCATTTTAAAACGACGTGTCATGTCAATGTCAATCACGCTCCCTCTACCAAAATGAATTCTAATTATAAATACATAGAGTTCGTTTTTATATGAGGTGGCTGGTTACTAGCGATTTACTCTACTTCTTTGTAGTGGAATGTGATATAGAGGTGAGGCTATTTCAAAGTCATACAAACAAGTACAAAAATCAGTATTTAATTGATCTCATAAATTCTTATACATACTATACACAATACTCAACATGATTTTGATTACATTTTGTTAACACGATTCTACAGTCGAAGTCAAAAATATCATTACGGTTGCGGTGCCAAAAATATATTACCAGGTCTTTATTGCCTTGACATTAAGGTCGTGTAATAGTACATAGTGCATCTAGGGAGGTAAGTACGATATTACTAACGAGAGTGTTAGAAGCCCGACGCTGTAGGCGGAGGGCCTTTAATGACTCAAGTTAGTATGCCTCTTACCGACCATGATGCAGACAATGTTTTTCATCATACTTGCGGACAAAAAATAAGTTATACAACAAAATATATGTTTTAGAAAAGTGAAGCAAGTGTGATGAAAATAGTACATTTCGCTGCAAGTGCAAAAAAAATTTTTTTCGACGAGGGTGAAAGTTGGAGCCCGAGTGAAATGAGGGCGACAATCACCCGAGTTAAAAAGAAGTTTTTACACTTGTATCGAACGACTTTTTTCATAACAAGTGCCTTAAACGCACCTTACGCACGCAGTTAACTTTTCCGCACTAGTTAGGAAAAATATATTTCACACCTAAACCGTAAAGATATTTTTGACGTTGACTTTACAATCAGCCTTATTTCTTATCATACTTATAGAAGCCTTCTCCAGACTTAACACCCAGTCGGCCCTTAGCCACCATTTTGTCCAGCGCTGGGATGGGGTTGAAAAGGGGCTCCTTGGGGTATTTCTTGTGCCAGCCGTCCAGGATGAACTTGTTCGTGTCGAGTCCCACATAGTCGGCTAGTTCTAGGGGACCCATGGGGTATCCGGCGCCGAGCTTCATGGCGATGTCGATGTCTTTGGCTGAAGCGTCGCCTGAAATTAAATAAATAGAATAAAAATAACTTAGTTTTAGAGCAGTTAGAGGTAAAAGCCTCAAAGAGGATGTGGCGGTCCGCGAAATATATGGTGTACGTATTATACGGCGACTCCACTCTATGCCAAATATCGAAATTAAAGTCTTACGTTCTTTTCAGGTATTTATGGGCATTTTCACTTCTAGGGACACCCAATTAGCTTAACTCTCACAAAAAGTTAACTCCGATGTCAGTTTTGTAACGACAATTAAGCATGACATATTAAAATATTTTTTTATCATTTAATCCAGAAAGAATACGCGTTTACGTAATATAAAAACATGAATAAAGTGTATTTACGTAAATATTTCATGCGTAATTATCGTTACAAAACTGACATCGAAGTTAACTTTTTTGTGAGAGTTAAGCTAATTGGGTGTCCCTAGAAGTGAAAATGCCCTTATCGCTCACTAAGCCTAAGCCTTCTTCTTTCTGTTTGCCACTGGTCCTGGTCCTGTGTTAAACTCATCCAAAAGTGACCCGCACTCTTTCAAATATCGTCCACCCATCGAGCGGACGGACGCCCTACGCTTCTTCCTTATGAAAGCTGATCTGTGAACGTTATTCTTACCTCTTTGGTACAGTCTAATCGCCTCAGCAATATAAAGAACCAGCATTTGGTTCACCATGAATCCAGATGTGTTCTTGAAGATCTTACCAACTTTAATCTCTGCAAGGGTTCCATAGCCTTACCTCTTTCATCAACATCATTTCAGCCGTTTATCGCTGAGCATAGGCCTCTATTCCTGTACGCCACTGGTCCCGGTCCTCTGCTAATCTCATCCAAAAGTAACCCACACTCTTTCAAATATCGTCCACCCATCAAGCGTATGGACGCCCTACGCTTCTTCCTTATGAAAGCTGATCTGTGAACGTTATTCTTACCTCTTTGGTACAGTCTAATCGCCAAAACCAGCATGCCCTTGAATCTGTAAAAAAATCTGTGGGTTTTTACCTCTTTGGTTCAGCACAAAGCCAGAACTGTCGTTTCAGGTCTTACCTCTTTGGTACAGTCTAATCGCCTCAGCAATGTAAGGAACCAGCAGCCTATTGACCACGAAGCCCGGAGTGTCCTTGCAGGTGATGCAAGTCTTGCCGACAGCCTTGCCCCACTCCATCATGGTTTGATACGTCTGGTCGGAGGTGTCCCCTCGGACAACCTCTAGGAGACGCATCACTGGGACTTAAAGAAGCTAGGAGGGTACTTGCAGGTTATGCAGGTGACAGCTTTACCCTACTAACGTTTAGGGAGGTCTTACCTCGATGTAAGGTACGACCGAGACTATGGATTTTGTCTTGGCCGAGACCGAGACTAGTACAATTTAGTTCGACGCCGAGAATCTCGGTCGGACCTTACCTCAATGGTACAGTCTAATCGCCTCAGCAATATAAAGAACCAGCGTTAGGTTCACCATGAATCCAGATGTGTTCTTGAAGATCTTACCAACTTTAGTCTCTGCAAGGGTTCCATTGCCTTAGCTCTTTTATCAACATCATTTCAGCCGTTTATCGCCCACTGAGCATAGGCCACTCTTCCTGTTCGCCACTGGTCCCGGTCCTCTGCTAACCTCATCCAAAAGTGACCCGCACTCTTTCGAATATCGTCCACCCATCAAGCGGATGGACGTCCTACGCTTCTTTATGAAAGCTGATCTGTGAACGTTATTCTTACCTCTCTGGTACAGTCTAATCGCCTCAGCAATATAAGGAACCAGCAGCCTATTGACCACGAAGCCCGGAGTGTCCTTGCAGGTGATGCAAGTCTTGCCGACAGCCTTGCCCCACTCCATCATGGTTTGATACGTCTGGTCGGAGGTGGCGTCCCCTCGGACAACCTCTAGAAGACGCATGACTGGAACTGGGTTGAAGAAGTGGAGACCACCGAATCTAGAAAAAAATGCTTTTTTTATGTTGGCACAACAAAGTGGCTCCACTCCACCTGATCGTAAGTGAAAAGTAGAGCCCAAATCGCAGCGGCAACGAACAGGAGACAAGCAGTAACCTGTCAGTTGCTACCGCCTTGCTGGCTTTGAAAATTACATCGTATTAGGATTTCTTTTGCCGCTGTGGTGACGGCAGTAAGAGTACATTTGTGACCACCCCAATTCTTCCCGCGGGTGTCGTAAGAACCAACTAAGGGATTGAAGTGTCACTGACCATTCTTGATAGTAGATTGCGATCGCCAATCCGTTTGCCCAGCGTGTCGATTATGAGCATTTATCTCCTAATACGTCGATACGCATAGTTTATAGGAGAGACCTACAACTGTGGACTGAGATGATGAAGTGAAAAGAAAAGGGTATTTTTTTGCCGTCGTGGTGACGGCAGTAAGAGAGAGAAGTACATATCACCGCCCCAACTCTTCCCGTGTTTGTCGTTAACAGTAATAGTCGAAGAGTCGTTTTCATTTAAAGAATAATTTGTACGAAAATGCGTGAATAAAATCATATTTCGATCTCGACGCCTAGGTAAGTATAATGCATTTTTTGTAATTTAATAGTAAATTGTGCATCAAGGGAGGTAAGTATGGAATTACTAACGAGAGTGTTAGAAGCCCGACGCCGTCAGGCGGAGGGCTTTTATGACTCGAGTTAGTATTCCGCTTACCGACCGTGATGCATACAATGTTTTTCATCACACTTGCCAACCAAAAAATAAGTTTTAAGACATAATATTATTAAATGACGTACTGACATTTCTATTACTCCCTAGGGAATTTCACTTTTCTATTACTCCCGCTACGCGCGCAAGCAATGGCGCGCTTAGACAGCAAGTGTGATGAAAAATGTTATTTTGAACAAAAAGCAAGTCTTACTTGTCTTTCCTCTTAACGACGGAGGCGATCTCGTTGATGGAGAGGGACGACGTGTTAGATGCCAAGATGGCGTGTGCTGGGGCTGCCTGCAAAGAAAACATTTATAAAACATAGAAATTTGGGACTGTATTTACTAAATAAAGATTGTTAAGAGCAAAAATCTATAGTCAAAGATTTAAGTTCGCACCAAGATTTTGATACGTAATCGACTCTTTGTGCTATCATTTTTCCAGCACTTAATTTGACACTTGTTTTTAACTAATATGTGAGTGATTATAGAGTTATTCCTTTTTCATCAACCGTTACTTTCGAACAGTTCGGACAACTGAGGCAGCTGTGGTAGCTTTTGGCAGTCATGCCCATGCGATGAATCGATGATCATACAAATGATCATCAAAATATTACAACTTCACTTGCTGAATTTATTATTGGATCCAATATATAAAATTGTTCAGATTTTATGGGAAATTAATATTAAATAGCTCTTGAATCATCAAGATATCGGTAGAAAAAATATTTTCTGTTAACACTGAAAAAAATTGTCGCCCAAAAGTCTATTTTGTATCGAAATCAAGGAGTAAACTTAAATGTTTGACCGCTTCTGTACTTCCATATTTACACTTATTAATAAATTGTCAGCCTATGTAGCCTAGTTGGTAGTGACCCTGCCTATGAAGCTGGAGGTTCCGGGTTCAAATCCCGGCGAGGGCATTATTTGTGTATTTATTTATCACAAATAATTGTTCCTTGGTCATGGCTGTCTATGTATTTAAGTATCTATCTATTATACAGGGTGATTCTTGAGTCATGAGCAGGAGTCAACAGGGTACTAGGGACGATCACGCTGAGCAACTTTTACTTCGGAGACAACCAAGAAATTGCATAAAAAATCTCTTAATTATGAGTTAATTCATACTTAACTATCAATTAAGGATCAATTAACTCAAATTAAGAGTTTTTTGGTGATTTCTTGGTTGTCACCATAGTGAAAGTCGGTCAGCATGACCGTCCGTAGTAGCCTGTTCAGTCCTGCTCATGACCCAAGAATCACTCTGTATATACACCGTGATCTCTAATAACCCGAAAGATTTTAACAGTGTATTCCTGACCATATTTAGAAACTATAATGTCGCATAAACTTTTCTGGATATCGCCTAGTTTCAGAGTTATTACCAATTAAAAAAAAAAAAAATTCTAATTGTTACTCAGTACAAAAGGTCTTTTTAACGGCGTTGGTGCCATTATGTAGAATAGTCTCACTAATTTCATTAATAGATGTCAAAAAGTGAGAAATAAATAATTTAAAAATGAGGTTTTTGTAAAAAAAAACCTTAACACTCATTGTAAGTGCTAGTTTCATGAAAAACATTTACTTTTTATGTTAAAATACATACAAAAATTTAAAAAATATATATAAAAAAATTAAAAAAAAAATTTTTTTTTCGCCATAAATGACAAAAGTCATATAATATTTTTTATTTGTTTTTACATCAAAAATGCGTGGTTAAAATCTTTCGGGTTATTCGAGATCACGGTGTAAATCATCGCCTGGTACCCACATCACAAGTCTTAATTTTATTAAGATTACTGCGGGTCTAGGTCCATTTGTGTAAGATGTCCCAAGATATTTATTTACTATTATTTATTTTATATAAATATGTAAGTTAAGGGTCGATTGCGAAAAAAAAACATAATTAAGGCCTTAAAGCAAAATTACATAAAGATTGTATTTAAGTATTTGGTGCTGTATCCAGTTTAACTAATAGTTACCGCATCCAGCTGTTTGAAGAGTTTATGCTTGACATCCATGTTCTCAACAATAGCTTCCACAACCAGATCGGCAGCCTTCGCACCCTCCGCGGGGTCCGTGGATGTCTTGATGCGGCCCAGAGACTCC
>JALPQI010026952.1:0-12457 GCA_025490895.1 Thaumatotibia leucotreta
AGAGGTGCGCTTGCTGCAAGTGCTATCAGACATGCAGCTCCAGCTACCGGCGACGGCCAGCGCCCTCATGCCCGGGCTCGGCGACGTTGACACTGAGATTGTGGCCAGTTTGCTCCAGAAGTTTGCTACACAGAAACTTATCACGTAAGTGCCCGGTTCCCTAGAGGTGCGCTTGCTGCAAGTGCTATCAGACATGCAGCTCCAGCTACCGGCGACGTCGACACTGAGATTGTGGCCAGTTTGCTCCAGAAGTTTGCTACACAGAAACTTATCACGTAAGTGCCCGGTTCCCTAGAGGTGCGCTTGCTGCAAGTGCTATCAGACATGCAGCTCCAGCTACCGGCGACGTCGACACTGAGATTGTGGCCAGTTTGCTCCAGAAGTTTGCTACACAGAAACTTATCACGTAAGTTTAGACCATATTGTCGGCTGACAAGCAAAAGTCACTATAAAAACTGTCACTACTCTTAGTAACCTCTTATGTCAGTATTAAACCAGAAATGAGATGAAGGGTCCACGGAAAGAACATGTCTAGTCAATTCAAATTACAGAAGGAAAAATCACCTTTAACAGAATAAGGTGTGAATTTGTGGCCAGTTTGCTCCAGAAGTTTGCTACACAGAAACTTATCACCAGTGATCGGATTAGGTAGTGCCATTTCGCGGGACTTCGGTACGTTATCTTAGTGTGGACATAACTTCTAAGCCCGACATTTAATACGAAAAGTAAAATTTTTGTTCGAAAATTTACAATTTTATAGTTATTTTGTTTACTTTGAGTTTGATATTGATAAAAATTTTACTTATCGAACATGGTTTTAAGGGTATTTTTGCACAATAGCTAATTTTGTCATATGAGGTATCGAGACAAACCAATGTGGTTTTACGATACTATCATAAAAAATGTATGTAGTTAGTATTATATCCTAATAAAAAAAAATGTGTGCCTTTAATAATGATTTTCCAGTTGTTAATTTCACACTCGTAGTTAAATGATTGGTTTAATTTAATCAATCATTTTTACTTCTTTACCGTACTTTGAGACGCTCTTATTGGGACTCTTTTGGCCGATCTCACTGGACTTTGATTTCGTTAACTACTAACTGGACTGAGGTTCTGGTGGTCTAAAGTAGAGCAGTCATAGAGTTTTCTTTAATAATTGTTTTATTTCTACTACTGTTAGTAGCAGCTATAAAAACATCAAATAAAAGATGTATTAATAAAAGATATTCACCACAAAATACAAAATTCTTTCATTTTTTCATGTTTCTTCGATTTATGACATAACAAGAAAATGTTCTGTAAAAAAATATAAGTCCCAGGATCCCGAGGCTTATCCATGTTAAGTATAATGTTTAAGGTCATTCACCCGAAATGGCACTACCTAATCCGATCACTGCTTATCACGTAAGTGCCCGGTAGCCTCCCTAGAGGTGCGCTTGCTGCAAGTGCTATCAGACATGCAGCTCCAGCTACCGGCGACGTTGACACTGAGATTGTGGCCAGTTTGCTCCAGAAGTTTGCTACACAGAAACTTATCACGTAAGTGCCCGGTTCCCTAGAGGTGCGCTTGCTGCAAGTCCTATCAGACATGCAGCTCCAGCTACCGGCGACGGCCAGCGCCCTCATGCCCGGGCTCGGCGACGTTGACACTGAGATTGTGGCTAGTTTGCTCCAGAAGTTTGCTACACAGAAACTTATCACGTAAGTGCCCGGTTCCCTAGAGGTGCGCTTGCTGCAAGTCCTATCAGACATGCAGCTCCAGCTACCGGCGACAGCCAGCGCCCTCATGCCCGGGCTCGGCGACGTTGACACTGAGATTGTGGCCAGTCTGCTCCAGAAGTTTGCTACACAGAAACTTATCACGTAAGTGCCCGGTTCCCTAGAGGTGCGCTTGCTGCAAGTCCTATCAGACATGCAGCTCCAGCTACCGGCGACGGCCAGCGCCCTCATGCCCGGGCTCGGCGACGTTGACACTGAGATTGTGGCTAGTTTGCTCCAGAAGTTTGCTACACAGAAACTTATCACGTAAGTGCCCGGTTCCCTAGAGGTACGACTGCTGCAAGTCTTATCAGACATGCAGCTCCAGCTACCGGCGACGGCCAGCGCCCTCATGCCCGGGCTTGGCGACGTTGACACTGAGATTGTGGCCAGTTTGCTCCAGAAGTTTGCTACACAGAAACTTATCACGTAAGTGCCCGGTAGCCTCCCTAGAGGTGCGCTTGCTGCAAGTGGTATCAGACATGCAGCTCCAGCTACCGGCGACGTTGACACGGAGATTGTGGCCAGTTTGCTCCAGAAGTTTGCTACACAGAAACTTATCACGTAAGTGCCCGGTTCCCTAGAGGTGCGCTTGCTGCAAGTCCTATCAGACATGCAGCTCCAGTTACCGGCGACGGCCAGCGCTCTCATGCCCGGGCTCGGCGACGTTGACACTGAGATTGTGGCCAGTTTGCTCCAGAAGTTTGCTACACAGAAACTTATCACGTAAGTGCCCGGCTCCCTAGAGGTGCGCTTGCTGCAAGTCCTATCAGACATGCAGCTCCAGCTACCAGTGATGGCCAGCGCTCTCATGCCCGGACTTGGCGACGTTGACACTGAGATTGTGGCCAGTTTGCTCCAGAAGTTTGCTGCACAGAAACTTATCACGTAAGTTTAGACCATATCGTCGGCTGACAAGCAAAAGTCACTATAAAAACTGTCACTACTCTTAGTAATCTCTTATGTCAGTATTAAACCAAAAATGAGATGAAGGGTCCACGGAAAGAACATGTCTAGTCAATTCAAATTACAGAAGGAAAAATCACCTTACTTTTAACAGGATAAGGTGTGAATTTGTGGCCAGTTTGCTCCAAAAGTTTGCTACACAGAAACTTATCACGTAAGTGCCCGGTTCCCTAGAGGTGCGCTTCTGCAAGTCCTATCAGACATGCAGCTCCAGCTACCGGCGACGTTGACACTGAGATTGTGGCCAGCTTGCTCCAGAAGTTTGCTACACAGAAACTTATCACGTAAGTGCCCGGTTCCCTAGAGGTGCGCTTGCTGCAAGTGCTATCAGACATGCAGCTCCAGCTACCGGCGACGTTGACACTGAGATTGTGGCCAGTTTGCTCCAGAAGTTTGCTGCACAGAAACTTATCACGTAAGTTTAGACCATATAGTCGGCTGACAAGCAAAAGTCACTATAAAAACTGTGACTACTCTTAGTAACCTCTTATGTCAGTATTAAACCAGAAATGAGATGAAGCGTCCTCGGAAAGAACATGTCTAGTCAATTCAAATTACAGAAGGAATCACTTTACTTTTAACAGAATAAGGTGTGCAAATTTGCCATGATTTTTTTTAGCACTGGGCTTGTTTTTTCCGTGGACCCTTCAGATACAAGCTTTGTTTCAAGTAGATATTTGTTACTTTCTTTTGATGTTGTTGTGTCGCCAACGATCCCATGCCAGGGGAGTGTCATTTATTTCCCCTCAAAAAAACGACAGTGTTATTTATATTCTTAAAAAGTTCGCAAAAGGTCGCTTTGTTAAAAAGTTCAAGAACCCCTGCCGTCTAGAAAGTTCTTTTGGGTAAATCCACAAGACTGTAACATCAGTTACCAATTCTTTTGTATGTTCTTACGAGCATATTAATCAAGCAGATTTAAGCGTCCACATATCTTCCTACAGGGCTAGGCTAGACATACGGAAACTCAACTTTGATTAATTAAAACACACGAAAGAATTGGTAACTGTTGTTGCAGTCTTGTGGATTTACCCTTTCGCGCATTGTATACACGCTTATGAATGATGCCTTGTATATTTGCAGCATCAGAGAGAGACCGGAAGGCAGTACAGATGGCATCGAAGTGGTCAGCGCGGAGTCAGTACGACTTGCCGCGGTACTCGCGGCTTTGATGGAAGAGAATTCCAATAAGAGAAAAGGTAAATTCACTTTCCTGTCAATCTTTATTTTAACATACCAGTGCCTAAGGTCTTACCGCGAGCTACTAAGCTATGAACTATCCGCTATAAACACGAATAAAAAGTAAGCACTCCTGTGTAAATAAAAGAGACACGGCGATACTCGCTCAGCTATCAGCTATCACCGCCGGGCGAGTATCGCCGTGTCTCTTTTATTTACATTGCAGTGCATATCTTTTGGTCGTACACACGGCACACGACACGGCGATACTCGCCCGGCGGTAATAGCTGATAGCTGGGCGAGTATAGTCGTATTAGTCGTGTCTCTTTTATTTACACGGGAGTGCGTATCTTTTGTTCGTGTTTGTAGCCGATAGTTCATAGTTTAGTAGCTCGCCGTGAGACCAGTGCCTTAGGCTTGCAAAAATCTTTCCACCTTATTCATCTGCAATAATCCTGAAATAGTAGATTACATGCTAAGGCCGTTTAAGTGAGAAATAACGGGTGACTTGTATGTGATACGAGGCTTTCCCATTGAACAGCCGAGGTGTGTATACTATTTTTCTGCTCAACGGAGCCGGCAGGCGGCAACTTAATTTAGCGCAGTGAGGGTAGAAAAGTAAATTGATACTAAGCTCATATTATGCTCGTTTGTCTCATTGTCACTGTCGTGGTTTTAAAAAGTACTCAACTCTGCTTTTGTTTTAGGTGAAGATATGCCTGAGGAGGGATCTAAAGTTAAACAAGCAAAAAGTAGTATAGAGGAAAAGAAGGCTGCAAAGAATGACACAGATTTGATGGTATGAAGTTTTATTTTAGTGAATAATTATTTATACACATAACCCCTTATTAGTATAAATTACGTCTCCTAACTTAGCAAGCCGATAAGTAGTGTGTCCCTTTCAGTCACATCAATGTGTCTATAAGACCGAAAGGGAAAAATGATACTTATCGGCGTTTATGAATAAGGGGGATAGTTTAATAGTCATAAGAAATCTAAGATATTGGTTTTCGTTTTGTAAAGACCTCAGGGTGCTTAGACAAGTTGACAATCGCTAACGGTTAATCGTCAATCGTAAACGAAAGGCAGCTAACTGTTTTTGTCGCACTAATATAAAAGTGTGACAGAGAGGGAAAACTAAGATACGCTACTAAGCGTTAGCGATTGTCAACTTGGCTAAGCATCCTGTTTACATATGTTACTGTTTACTCTGTTTGTTCATCATCAGCCTATGATAGTCCACTGCTGGACGTAGGCCTCTCCTATTAACTATGCATATAGACGCATTAGGAGGTAAATACCCATAACCGCCACGCTTGGCAAGCGGATTGGCGATCGCAGTAATGTCTTCACTATGATGACGCTGCTGCCCATCATCAATCTTTTATCAAATAATGGCCAGTGACACTTCAATCCCTTAGTAGACTTTTACGACACCCGCAGGCGGAGTGAGAGTGGTGACAAATGTATTCTTACTGCCGTCACCACACGGCAACCTCTGTTTGTTAATATTGAATATTGCAAACTCAATCGATTCATAAAACGCTGCTAATTAAAGTGGAGTGGTACCATAGTGAGAAATGAGATACAAAAGCCAGTCGTTTTATTTTTTAACCAACTTCAATAGTCAGCCTCCATAGCCTAGTTGGTAGTGACCCTGCCTACGAAGCTGGAGGTTCCGGGTTCGAATTCTGGCGAGGGCATTATTTGTGAATTTATTTATCACAAATATTTGGTCCTTGGTCATGGCTGTCTATGTATTTAAGTATCTATATGTATCTATCTATTATACATATCGTCCACCCACATCACAAGCCTTAATAGGCATGATGACTGGCAAGTCAAATCAGCATCCTTTTTCGACCTGTCAAAACGACCACCACTATGGAATTTTATATGAAATACTCAAAAGTGACGCCATGTTTGAGTACTGCCAAATGACCTACCCTTTTAAGTTACTTTCAATTAATTAAATAGAAGTTCTGTACAAAAATTACTGCAATCTACATCTTAGTAATAATTTCTTCGTGTATTATGACGTGCATAATGTTAAATATTTATTTTAACTACAGTCATCATCCCTATTGAGCTTACCGTGGGACTAGGTCGATTTCAAGATATTTATAAAAAACTCTATGTATGTTACTCAATATCTCTAAGAATCGTGAACCGATTTTCATTTTTGGCACCAGTCGGGGTCTGATGATGGGATCTTGGAGAAATCTTTTAAAAGTCGGTTTAATTTTTTTTTATTTGGTAACGATTACTTTTTTTTCCAGTCATTACTCGCCATGCCCTCGAGCCGAGAAAAAGCTGTGAAGCGAGTGGGAGAAGAAATAATGGACCTCTTGAGCAAGCCCACGGCTAAAGAGAAGTCTCTGGCCGATAAATTCAAGAGTCAAGGAGGTATTGCTATGCTTTCAAATATTAACCTCGTGACAGATAATGTGATTTTCCCATATTAATTGTATGAAAAGAGAATTAGGGAATGGTCAAAGGCGCCTAGCCTTGTAAGGGATTGCATATACCCGAGAAAATTGACCGGTGGTTGCTAAGACCGAGTGGCCGAGGGGTGCAGGCATCAGCCGCGAAAGCTGAGCACGTGGGTTCGATCCCCACCTCGGACGTTACGTGATCTTGGTCGTTTTTTTTTGATATAATGACATCTAATATTTATAATTTGTATGAAAACAGTTTTCTTGAATTTTTGCTTTTTTGTGTATTGCCGTAAGTTGACCCCTAGGAAACTATTGGTACTGGATAGGAATGGAATCGATTGGCCTAAACAAATTAAGTTGTCATAAAAAAAAAGTTGGTCAAAAGTGACCATTCTCTCGCACTCTGTATGTTTTTTTCCAAAATCTGTAAACGCCAATCTTCATTCATTAAAAATCGATGTAAGGTCTTCTAAGACTATTTTGGCGTAGCTATTCTGGATCTGGTAGCTACCCTAAAAGGTTTTTCATCCTGTATGAAATATACAGAGATTGTGAAATGATCTGCTAGACTTAGTAAGAAAGTACGCTTAGTAACTGATAAGCTTGTATCATTTTTTTTGTCTACAACATATTTCGTTTTATTTTCTACTGTCGAAATTTATTTGCCATATTGAAATTCCATTATTATTGTAGTACCTAGCAAAGTACGTTAAATGAAGTTTTGGACCTGACGTAAAATGAGCCACTTCTCGCACTAAAGCCTAAAAAAGGCACCATCTGTACTAAAATATATGTTCCGAGACACGTGCAAGAAGGAAATTCGTAACTCGTGTCGATTTAAATCATCGCCACTCGTTTCGGATTTCATGTAATTTACTATTTTTTTTATTGTCTTAGGCGCCCAAGTAATGGAATTCTGCCCACACGGCACCCGCGCCGAGTGCGCGCGCGCAGCACCGCGGCAAGATGGCGGCTGCAAGAAGCTGCACTTCAAGAAGATCATACAAGCGCATACCGATGAAGCGCTGGGCGATTGCTCCTTCCTTAATACCTGCTTTCACATGGACAGCTGCAAGTAAGAACAGCGTAGAACTCTACTACGCAGTCGGTAGGATCTAACATACATTCAGTTTGAACTTAGAAAACCCTTTGAAACACACGAAGGTAATATTATACTGCTGTCCTGCTTTATCGTGTGTCGCCGTTGTAGCCCAAGCCTTCCATCTCTTTCTTCGATCCGAACGGTTTTCTAGGTTCAAACGGAGTGTAAAGATTTTACATCCTATCGACTGCGCCAATCTAGGCTTAACAAAATGGCGCCTGCAAGAAGCTGCACTTTAAAAAGATCATACAAGCGCATACTGATGAGGCGCAGCGTGATTCTTCTTTCCTTAATACCTGCTTTCACATGGACAGCTGCAAGTAAGTTTAAAATACAGGTCTGAGGGGCTACCTCTCAGTTTTTGACAGTTATTCTATGGAACAGACACGTCGCGGTTCAGATTAGGTCCTAAACTGAATCGCTTTAGTAGATCGTGGCAGCCCCCCTAAAAAACAGACGCAGTCGGTAGGATATTGTTACTTATCCTACCAACTGCGCCAATATAGGTTTAACAAGATGGCGGCTGTAAGAAGCTACACTTTAAGATCATACAAGCGCATACTGATGAGGCGCTGGGCGATTATTTCTTCCTTAATACTTGCCTTCATACGGGCAGTTGCAAGTACGGCGTAAAACTCTACTACGCAGTCTGTAGGATCTAACATACACTCAGTTTGAACTTAGGAAACCCTTCGAAACACACGAAGCTAATATTATACTGCTGTCCTGCTTTATCGTGTGTCGCCGTTGTAGCCCAAGCCTACCGTCTCTTTCTTCGATCCGAACGGTTTTCTAGGTTCAAACGGAGTGTAAAGTAAGATCCTATCGACTGCGCCAATCTAATAGGCTTAACAAGATGGCATCTGCAAGAAGCTGCACTTTAAAAAGATCATACAAGCGCATACTGATGAGGCGCTGGGTGATTGTTCTTTCCTTAATACCTGCTTTCACATCAACAGCTCCAAGTAAGTTTAAAATACAGGTCTGGGGGGCTACCTGTCAGTTTTTGACAGTTATTCTATGGAACAGACACATCACGATTCAGATTAGGTCCTAAACTGAATCGCTTTAGTAGATCGTGGCAGCCCCCCTAAACTACAGACGCAGTCGGTAGGATATTGTTACTTTTTTTTTTTTTTTTTTCCTCTGGCTTTACTCCTTGCTTGTTTCCACAGCAAGGTGAATTTGCCAATGTCAAGGTGATTGTTGTTTTCCTTTTCCGATGGACTTTCACACGTGAGGAGAACGAGTTTCTTTTTTTTTTTTTTTGGTGATAGGATAGTATTGGGATACCTAAAAACAAACAATTTTATTTTGACTTCACAGACGAACACATGACAATTACAAAAGTTAAGCAAAAAAGCGGGAGCGGATGACAGTTTGTTAGTCGTGCCAACATGAAGGAAGGAAGACGAAGATAAAGTTAGAATAAATACAATAGTTACATAGGTGATATAGATTAGAGTTTTATGTTATGAGCTTGAATAAATTTAATGAGAATACTAGTCAGAGGAGGGTCCATAAAGCAGAGAAGCGAGCTGAAGCAAGTAGGTCGTGGGATATAGTCAGGCAATGCATCATACAGTGAAGAATTTTATTGTACTTTAGGCACGCAAAGAAAATATGGTCTAAATTACCTTCGTCGAGGCCACATTCACATAATGAGCTATCCCGGACCTTAATCTTTGCCAGAAATACCGGTGAAAAAAAACGCAAGGGGTTTTCGGAGGAGTAGCGCGTTGAGTGAGTTGTAGTTTGAGGTTACTTCCCGAAATAATACAAATCCTTATTTGGTGAAAGTTTAATATATTAACAATAGTTTCTTAGGGCAGGAATGGACGGAAATGAGAAGGAGAAACCTCCTGACGAGGACGGTGTTAGAAACATAGATCAAAATAGTCAGAATACTAATAATGTACCTCGCAAAAGAAATCTGATTCTGACACCGTCCAAGTTAGGACCTTTCCCCAAAAAAATCATTCTAGACACTAATGACAACCAGTCAGGCAATGCTAATACAGCCAATCCCAGCACAAATGATGGAAAATGTATTGGTGTTACCTCTGTCGAGTATAACCCACAATCCGGCAGTGTAAAAGTTGACCTTCCCACTAATAGTGATAACACAATGGAAATCGAAAGTAACCCACACTTGTATAAACACCCGATAACGGAAGCTAAGTCCCGTGTATACAACAATGATGATGATGGCCCATTCATAGTTCACGTATCAAGAGCTGATAACTCTACCCCTTCCAACGCCTCACTAAAACCAATTAACGTAGGCCTGCTACTTTGTCAGGCAAACGTAAAGAATGTGATGAAGGACGGTATTAAATCGGTAGGACGAAATAGGGTATCGGTTACATTCAGTACTGCGGTAGATGCCAACACTTTCCTAAAACACCCGATGTTAGATAAAAATAAATTCTCAGCTGACATTCCCTCGTACCATGTCTCACGGATGGGGCTGGTCCGAGGAGTGCCAACTGATTGGTCTATGGAAGACTTAGTAAACGGGACAGATCTAAAAGAGGGTAGAGGTAAGATCCTAAAGGCTCGACGTCTCCAACGTAAAGTACGTCAAGAGGATGGCTCCCCGGCTTGGGTTCCAACCCAATCCGTGGCGGTCACCTTTGAAGGACAGGTGCTACCATCCAAAATATTCGCCTACTACACTTCACTATCAGTAGAAATATACCAACTTCCAATAATACAGTGCAGAAAGTGTCTTAGGTTTGGCCATATCCAATCCCAGTGCAGGTCAGATGCAAGGTGCTATAAATGTGCAGCCAAACACCCCGGCGATGACTGCAATGTTGCCCCAGAGCATGTAACATGCATATTCTGCTCAGGCAGACATTTTGCTACCGACAAAAAATGCAATGAATATGCGCGACAAAAATCTATAAAAATGGCAATGTCGGAGCAGAATGTCTCCTACGCAGAAGCTGCATCCCGCTTCACAACAGCCCGCAGACCATATGCTGATGTAGTAGCCCAGGAAATGTTTGAGCCCACTCCAGATTTCTCTAGAGCCTCTCAGTCTCCATATCACCCCCCCTCCAACCCATCCTCCCCCAATACATCATACCGAAAAACCACTTTCCAAGCTCCCCGGGCTAGAGCCCCACTCTCCCCGGGATACGACAGACAAGCCCATAACAACATCACCCAAACCCCACGCTCCCAGACGCCCAACGGCCACGCACTATTCGAATTACTAAACAAAATTGCCCCTAATGAGAACCTCCTAGAACTACTTATGAAAGTAGTAGTAAATATCATTGCCAAAATGTCTGACTCCTTACCGAACAACGTTGCGTCTACCCTTATACACTTAGTTGAAAGTCTCAGCGCCAATGGCTTCTTTGGCTTCTTTTCTCCAATGGAATAGCCGAAGTATTATTCCTAAAAAAAACGAAATAATACAATTAATCAACAAACATTCTGTGTCCGTTGCGGCTATCTCGGAGACATGGTTGAGGCCCGGCGCCCTCTTTAGGATTCCGGGCTTCTCATGCCTCCGAGATGATCGTAATGACGGACGAGCAGGATGCGCTTTGTTGATAAAACATTCCTTTCCCTTCTCCCAAATAACCCTCCCGCCACACTCAGATGCAATTAATGCCGTAGCTGCTAAGGTTATGGGCATTCATTTCATCTCCATCTACATTCCTCACCCTGACCAGGGCCTTATAAACGAACTAACAACTATCCTCTCTGCTGTCCCACCTCCTCTCCTTATATTGGGTGACTTCAATTGCCACAATATTTCCTGGGGTTCATATCATTCAGATGCATTCTCATCATCCCTACTCGACTTATTTGACGACATGAATGTTGTAGTGATCAATGATGGAACCCCTACTCACAGAGTTTATCCTGGTCAAAATCCACAATCAGTCCTAGACTTATCTATCTGTTCACCTAATTTGTCCTCCTTGCTGTCTTGGCAAGTTCTCCGTCAGTCATTTGGTAGTGACCACTTCCCCATTGTTATCACCAAACCATCATCTGTAGTCCCCTCTCCTGCCCCTGAACCCCTCCTGAAACATAAAACCCAGGTAGCCGATTGGCCTAAATATGCGTCATACATCGAGTCTGAATTAAAAAATCGGTGCCCAGGCATATTTACTGGCGGTATGGCTTATCCAAACTTTAAAAACCTGATCTTGGAGTCTGCTGATAAATTTATACCTATAAAAAAACCTGCCCGAAACAAGATTCCCTCTCCTCCCTGGTGGAATGCAGACTGCACTGTAGCAGTTAAAAAAAGGAATTCGGCAGAAAATAAATTTAACATAACTGGTAACATGGATGACTACTTGTCTTTTAAAAAAGTTTCAGCTCATACCAAACGTTTCCTTGCTAAAGCTAAAAAAAGGGGTTGGAAGGAGTTCTGTGAGAGCTTGTCTCCTAGAACCCCTCCATCTCTAGTATGGAAGAAGATTAAAAGATTTAGGGGCTCATTCAAGCCAGACTCTATACTAACTTCAGATGCACCCTGGTTATCAGACTTTGCCGACAGGCTGGCTCCACCAACTGTCCCTGAGGCTTCTTGCATAATACCGCCACTACTGTCTGTAACTGCAGGCCCTCTGGAAGGACCGTTTTCTAGCTCAGAACTCAGGTTGGTACTTGATGGACTCCGAAATACCACACCTGGTGAAGATGGCATTCCCTACTGTTTCTTAACCAAGCTAAACGCATCCTCGCAAGAATACCTACTCAGCATTCTAAATCACGCTTTTAATACAGGGGAAATTCCAGAGGACTGGAGGAGCCAGGTCATTATCCCAATACTGAAACCACATAAAGACCCAGATTTGGCTAGTTCGTACCGGCCAATTGCGCTTTCTGCTACAATGGGCAAGATTCTCGAACACCTAGTTAAGAATAGATTGGAGTGGTTTGTAGAAAACAAGGGACTTCTGGCTGATACACAATTCGGTTTCCGCAAGGGACGGAGTACAATGGATAACCTTAATATATTAACCACAGATATCAGA
>JALPQI010026953.1:0-11033 GCA_025490895.1 Thaumatotibia leucotreta
CAGCGGATGTGAAGATTGTATTTTTTGTTTTTTTTTTAGTGTTTACTTGTTTTTTTTTTAATTATAATTTATTTTTTAGTTTTTGACTGGCATTTTTATTATTATTTTTTACTCTAAAGTTTTTTTTTGGCCCCACTTTTCTTTTTTTTTTGGGCAAATGGTATTGTATCCTGACATATTTGATATCTGTTTTTTTTTGTTTTTGGATATTTTATTGGTAATTTTGATGTTAATTTGAATTGTTTTTTTTGACATTAACCGTTGTATATATTTTTTTTTTTTGACGTTAGTTGTAGTTATTGTATTTAAAATTTTTGCATGATTGTACCTTTTGTACCTACTGATTTGTTTTATGCTGGTATTTTTAATTTTGGTATAATGGATTTTATTTTATTATTATTGTTTTATTCGTTCCACTGTGCGTCATGAATAGCCCCCCTAGAGTAAGTTGCCCGTATTGCCCGGGGTCGCCAAAATTGTATGTGCAGTCGAGGGGTCTCAATGTTCATATAAGCAGGGTGCACAGAGATGTAGCATTGAGTAATCGGAATGGGTTGGCATTGCCTGATGGGCCTGATTCTGCCTCGGTGCCAGCGGGGAATTTAGGGAACACCTCACAGGTCACTCTTAGTGACCTGCCAGCCTTAAAGTCGGGGATAAAGGTATTAAGACATGTACCGAAGGGCGCAAGGTGCTTGGCAGCTGGTAAGTTGGCTACAATTATTGACGAGTGTCTGTGCACCAATGGTGTCGAGGATTGGTTCAAACTGTTATCTTTTACTTACTCAGCCTTAAGGGTGCCTGACATCACCGATCGGCAATCTTTGACGACAAAAGTAAAGCGTAATATTAATGACTCAAATTTATACTTCCCATCGACTGTTGACTCGTCTTCAAAGTCATCTTCAATATATCGGGCTATTGAGGGTAAAGTTCATGACGGAGACTTGAAGGGTGCGGTACGTTTGCTTCTTTCGGATTCTGCGCTCGCACCCTCTGATGAGGCTACTTTACGGGCCTTAAAGGAGAAGCATCCGTCTCCTCAGAGGGTGGGAGTTTTGCCACCCGAGCCGAATTTAACTAGCCCTTTTTTGTGTGTTGCGCCTTCGGATGTGGCCGATGCCATAGGGTCTTTTTATAATGGGTCTGCTTCAGGTGTTGATGGCTTGCGGCCACAACACCTCAAGGAGCTAATTTCTGCATCGGCGGGGGATAACGGGCATCGTTTATTGAATTCTCTTACTGCATTGTGCAACTTTTTATTAAAGGGTATGCTCAACATGGAAGTAAGGCCTTATTTGTATGGTGCATCGTTATGTGCCCTGTCGAAGAAGGACGGTGGTATACGGCCAATTGCTGTAGGCAGTATATTTCGTCGCCTTACGGCTAAGGTTTGTTGCCGGTCGGTTAGGGACGTTGTGTCAGCTTATTTGCAACCACATCAGGTGGGTTTCGGGACTACACTTGGTTGTGAGGCGGCTATACATGCCACGCGAACGTTTGCCATGGGACAGGGCAGCGTTATTGTGAAAGTTGACATTAAAAATGCGTTCAACACTGTAGACAGAGATGTATTTTTGAGAGAAGTTTTAGAGCACACTCCGTCCCTATATCCCTTCATTTACCAGTGCTATGCATCCCCTAGTAACTTGTTTTATTTGGAGTCCCTGATACAGTCGAAAGTGGGTGCTCAACAAGGCGATCCTTTGGGACCTTTGATTTTTTGTTTGGCGATTCAGAAGGTGATTTCTGGGTTAAAAGCGCCATTAAACGTGTGGTATTTGGATGATGGGACCATTGGAGGGAGCCCGGAAGACGTCCTTAATGACCTAAAAACTTTGATACCGGCTTTGAGGGCAGTTGGTCTGGAAGTCAATTCATCTAAATGTGAATTTTTTGCTTGTGCTGGGGTAGCCGCGTACGATTTCGCGGAGTTTGAAACGCTTTTACCCGGGATTAAACGTATAGACAGGGCCACATTTAATTTGTTAGGTGCTCCCATTTTTGCAGAGGGTGTCAGCTCTGTTCTGCAAAGTAAAAGGCAGGCACTCTTATCAGCACGAGATCGTTTGGGGCGTCTATCGGGTCATGTTGGTCTGGTGCTTTTGCGGAATTGTTTTGCACTGCCTCGGATGGTTTATGTCATGCGAACATCACCTACTTGGTTTTTTCAGCGGGAGGTAGAAGCGCTGGACAATGTTCTTAGGGTTTCCCTGGAGTCGATGCTCAATGTAGGTTTAGATGACCGGCAATGGCGTCAGGCGGCTTTACCGGTTAGGTTTGGTGGTCTTGGGGTGCGTCGGGTTCAGGATGTCGGGTTGGTCGCTTTTTTGGCCTCCGCGCATGGTTCGGCGGATCTTGTTGCTCGTATTCTGTCCGTTCATGGCAGCGACATCCGTATACCGTTTGCGTCGGAGGCTTCTCAGAGATGGGTGACCCTATGTCCCAATGACGACCGTCCGGAGAGTTTGGTGGTTCAGAGGCAATGGGACGACATTCTGTGTAAGCTCGCATTAGCAGATTTGTTGAGTGATGCGTCGGGGGCAGATTTGGCGCGTCTAAAGGCGGTTTCAAAACCAGAGTCGGGCGCGTGGCTGCATGCTTTGCCGTCGCCGCATTTGGGTACATTGCTTGACAATGACTCTTTAAGGATTGCGGTGGCCTTGAGGCTCGGCGGCAAGGTATGTGAGCCACACCGTTGTATTTGCGGGGTGTTGGTGGAGGAGAACGGGCACCATGGTCTCAGTTGCCAGAGATGCGCTGGTCGTTTCCCGAGGCACCATTCCATCAACGACATCATACGTCGAGCCATGGTGTCAGCTAACGTCCCATGTGTCCTGGAGCCACCGGGTCTGTCGCGGACGGATGGGAAGAGGCCTGACGGGCTTACTTTGGTCCCTTGGCGGAGAGGGCGTTGTCTCCTGTGGGATGCGACATGTGTTAGCACATTTGCTGCGTCTCATTTGAGACACACTCTTAGGTCGGCGGGATCGGCAGCGGAAACCGCTGCTAGACTTAAACATTTGAAGTACTCTGCATTAGAGTCAGCATATGATTTCGTGCCGGTAGCGGTGGAGACGGCTGGTCCTTGGGGCCAAGAGGCACTTGACTTGTTTAGGGAGTTGGGCAGGCGCTTACGGGAGAGGGGCGGCGATCCCCGCTCTGGATCTTGGCTGGTCCAACAGGTCTCCATTGCTGTGCAGCGGGGGAACGCTGCCAGCATAATGGGTACTTTTGGCCCGGGCATGCTCCATGGCGGGGATTTGCATTGATGTGTGCGTGTGTTTTTTTTTTCTGTTTTGACGAAGCGTGTTGCAGATAAGATTTGTTTTAGTAAGTATTACAATATTTTGACGATGCTTGTGCGGATTGTTTCTGTTTGATTACTAAGTTGACGAAGCGTGTGGCGGATTCCATTTTGTATATTTATTTTGTAAAATAGATCTATATTAAATGAATAAATATTGTATATCTGAAGATGTGAAGATCTCAGTCTAAATTAAAAAAAGGGTATTAATCTAAAAGAATATACTGCAATCTGAATATTGCTCAAATATTGTTGCTTACACTATTACAAACCTCTTCTGAACAGCCTTTAACGTTTGCGACCCAACCAAATTTAATTTTGCTGCAGAATTTTGTCACAGTATACACCAGTAATTACTCTTCTAACAAATGAACGCCGCGCGGCCACGCACACAGGCGCACTACACGCACGCAGCGAGTACATGCAAATTGGGATAATTTGGGATAAGTCAGTTGGGGTCGGCCGGCCGCGCAGCGCGCTTTGTGTCGTATTGCGTTCGAGATAGAAAATTAAAAAAATGACATCAGTGCCGAACACATTACGGTATTGTAATGTTTTAATGATTCTGTGCATGAGACTAACGTATGCGGAGTGAAATTTGCACAAATTTTGAACAAGTAAAAACAAAATAAAAAAATTAAATTTAACTTGTGTCTCAATGCTAAATTAATTTGTATACAATTGTTAATTAAATTGGATAGTTTTGTCGGGTTTGGCATCTTTCTTTAGAAATTATGGCCAATTGAGTAGAACAATGTCGCACAACTGCATGTATTTTCCACAAGACACATTTGCTAAGGCCAAAATCGACGATGATTCTGATTTTTTAGAAGAAGGCAAGATTTGAAACACTGTTTTATAAAAATCTCGCATTCTTTTCGTTTCCAATAAATGATATTAGAAACCCTAGTGTAATGTAACAATTTGGCTACAGCCACTTTTCAGAAAGAGCTCGAATAAAGGAAATTACGTTAACCCGAATCACAAAATCGAACAGGGAGCTCAGAAATACTTCTAAATATGACAACAAAATTGATGAAAAACATCCTCAAACCATGGGCATTACGAAACATAAACAAAGAGCAAGCCTATCAACACGGAAAATAAAAATAAACAACTTTGAAAATATGACTTCGCCATTTGATCAAAAAGTGTAAAAAACACTGCTTTTTCAGTAACGGATGTCACGGTGAACGACTTATAGCTAATTTCAATTAAATATTTTTAGCATAATAAGTAAGTATCAATAGACCAATTAACAAGAATATGAAATATAATGAGCAAAGGATTTTTATTTAAAAAGTTTTCCTACAGAAGATAAAATTAGAGGCAAGAAAAATGCTAACATTTGTTTTTTCGACATCAATGGATAAAGTATCATAAAACTAAAGTTATACACTTTGGATTCAAGTAGTTTTTATCTTGCATGAATACTTGTTAAAATCGATATTAAAAAACGTACATGTTCAAGAAAATAATAATGATATCATTTATTTAATATAATATTAAACTTTGTGCAGATTTCATTCCGCATACGTTAATCGATACCTAAGGTACATAATATTTAATATTATTTTTCATAATCATCAGTATTCAATACTGATGCAATGTCATGATGTGGTATTGTAGTACTCATATTGACAGTTATACCTATAGTACCTTTGTACCAAGTCGAATAATTAATTTTGTTCAACCCTGTGCAGTAGGTATCATTCGCGTCGCCACTGCCGGAGAGTGACTACTGGACTTGTCTTTATACTGTGATTTTGTACAGCATCTTCATAGATTTACATACCAATAAGGTAATGCTTGCCGCGTCAACCGCTATTCTGTGTGGTTTTGCAAGCGTTATTTATGGGTTTTTGAGGTTCCGGAATATCTATGGAATATCATTTTGGTGGAGCTTTTCAGTGAAGGAAAATAGGTTTAAAGGACCTGATTTAAACTATCACACCTTAATGCTACCGAAACATATATGAAGATCGTAATACGCTTCTAAAAATTACCTTCGTCTTTTTGATTATACGTCTTTGTATTCACGATCTCAGAGAATGACTTGTTTAAGAGTACTAACTATTTAAATGCATGTTTTTTATTTCAACGCTTTGTACAGTAATCATGAACGACAGCTTTTTAGGGTTCCGTAGTAAACTAGGCCCCTTATAGTTTCGCCATGTCCGTTTGTCTGTCTGTCAGCATAGATCATTGGCTGTTAGTAGGTAATAGCAATTTGCAAATTGGTACAGTTATATCAATCAAGCTGATAAAGTGGTATAATAAAATGTAGAAAAAAAAATGTAGGGTACTTCCCCTAGTAGTAAACTGGGGATGATTTTTTATTCTTTTTTCTTTGATTGAGAAGTTTCTAGAAAATCACGACTGTCATTAAATGTAACCAACCTTTTATCTAAGGAAAACGTATAAAAAATCTGAAGATCCTTAACAGGCCTGAGGTCAAATTTTGGAAAAATGGCCGCCATGTTAAATTTCTATATTTTATGTACTACCATAGTGCTGCGAAACAGTATTTTGAATCCAATTAAGTCGTTTGCCCTTATAAAGCAAATAATCAAAAGCGACTGCCAATAATTATTGAAAAAATTAGTCTTTTCTGATTAAATTTAAGACTAAAGACTAACCCCCCTATTCATAAAAGTTTGTTAACTTAACAAGCCGCTAATAATTGTTTGTCATTTTTGCTCTTATCGACACATTGTTAAGACCGAAAGGGACAGACAATTATTAGCGGCTTGTTAAGTTAACAAACGTTTATGAATAAGGGGGTAAGAAAAAAATGAACTTTCATCATTATCATCATCAGCCCGTGAGCGTCCATTACGGAGTATACGCCGCTCTTCGCATACGCCATTCCTCCTGGTCTTGAGCTAATCTTAC
Source organism: Thaumatotibia leucotreta (assembly GCA_025490895.1). Lineage (NCBI taxonomy): Eukaryota > Metazoa > Arthropoda > Insecta > Lepidoptera > Tortricidae > Thaumatotibia > Thaumatotibia leucotreta. The sequence goes on from JALPQI010026953.1 coordinate 6,203, forward strand.
CCAGAAGCGACCCACAAAGGTCATTGGGCATTTTGTTCGGGCATATGACTCACTGCGTATACAAACGAAATAGGGCTAGGAATGTAGATAAATGTAAGTGCTACTGAGTGGTATGAGTCGCATTCTTGCAAGGCATGGGAGAATTGAGGAAAAAAATAAAAAGGATTTCTTATCATTCTAGAATTTTTGCAATGAATCGAGTCAGAACTATTGTTTTTTTTTTTTCAAAAATACTCTGTATAGCTGCTGTTACATAAGTTCCGAAAGACTCATTGGTTCGAGCTGGGGTTTGAACCCAGAATATTCCAGATTGAAAAACCAACATCTGCTACCCACTACGACCAGTACCTAGGTCATAACCGTTTACGCAATTATACAAAGCTGAAAGTAAAAACATTAATAGCACTATTTCCGATACAAAAAGTCGAATAACTTTTTTTTTCCGGTTGATACATACGGAAAAAATATTTTATGGAATTAAACACTTTATGTTCAAAATAAAGCTCTATAATCAAGGTTTTCACAAATAAGTCAGGATATTAGCACGGATTACACAAAAGATACGAATTAGCAAACGTTCCATGATGGCGGCGCGTGACAGAATGTCTGAGTGAGTGGCGTTCCCGCGTAAAGTGACAGTTTTGACAGGAGCTGTCAGCCAGGAGCTGTCACACAGTTAAGACGTGATGAGACTGGATCCGACACGGCCAGCCCTGACGTCGCGGCGTCCCCGCAGCGTCTCTTCCTGGTGCCCCTGAGGCAGCCGTAGCCGTTGAGGCAACTACAACCGAGGCACCACTGCCATTCACGAAGCCGTAGACGATGCAGCAGGAGCTCCGGGTGTAGCTGGTGCTGCCGAAACCGAAGCTGGTGCAGCGGGTGCTGCCGAAGCCGAAGCTGGTGCAGCTGGTGCTGCCGAAGCCGAAGCTGGTGCAGCGGGTGCTGCCGAAGCCGAAGCTGGTGCAGCGAGTGCTGCCGAAGCCGGAGCCGGTGCAGCTGGTGCTGCCGAAGCCGATGGACTGCGGAGGCAGCTAACGCTGCAGAACCCGTCGGACAGGTGTGACCCTGCCAAACCCGTCGGACAGGCGTAGCCCTGCCAAACCCGTCGGGCAGGTGTAACACTGCCAAACCCGTCGGGCAGGTGTAACACTGCCAAACCCGTCGAGCAGGCGCTGCGAATACAGCTAACGCTGCCAAACTCGATGCGACAGGCGCTACAGGCGCAGCCGATGGTGCCGACGTAGCCGCCTACGCCATTATTGCTGCTGGATTCCGCGTTGAGTCGAGAGCTGCTGTATTAGCTCTGGGGATCTGCTATTCATCTGAAACATTCTAAATCCCACATTTTCCATTCCATCCACATAGTTCATTCCGTTTCACATATACAATAAACAACAACACGCAACAAAAACGAATTAAATTTTAACTGAAGTAATTGAGACGTCTCCCAATACTTCATACAACACAATTCGAACATGAACGAAGCTTCACCGAGACATTCGTCCACGTCCGCAGGCAGAGGCATCCCTTCCGCATACCTAGGAAAAGGTGAGAACATAAGTCACACCCCCTCCGTACATATACTTGATCAAGCACCACTAGGTTTCCCTTACAAGTATATGTCTGCAGTACTCACCCTGCAGTGACCACAACCCCATTTGGACAGAGGCATCCCTTACGCATATCCTGGAGAAGACGAGGATCTAATCCTCACCCCCTCCTACATACTTGACCAGGTCTCACTCAATTGCCTGTCCAAGCATGTCTGCAGTGGCCACTCAGAAATGAGTCCAAGGTTGGGCATAGGCATCCATTACGCATACCCTGGAAAAGACGAGAACCGAATTCCCATCCCCTCCTACATACTCGATTAAGCCTTCTCTCAAGTCTCAATATTGCTCAATCTAGTATGCCTGCTACCCAATATAATAATAAACTCGACCACATAACGCCATTGTAATTCAATTTACCACTGAGTATGATTAGTCAGTAATGTAGTAGGTTAGTCAGAGTGTTTTCCAAAAGACGGGAGGTCTAAGTTTGAAAATGGATGGTAGTAATCAAAGAAAGAGGGAGGGCTCATGATAAACGGAATCACAACTATATGGCAGCATGGTGGAGTTAAATAACACTTACTCCCAAAGAAGACAGCATCCAACTATTGACACCACCTTCTTCACCGTTGTTGAACCGCTCACAGGTTCTGATTTGCCAAGTTGGATCAATAAAATAGCCTCAAACAGTTTTGCTCCCATCATCGTCAACAGCAGCAAACTGTCCATCACCATCATCATCTTACTAGGTAGCTGTCAGTGCTGCATCCCCATCAGCCCACAGGCATCGTGACCAACAGCACTGGCACTAATATGACCTCATGATCTCATCAGCTCTGCTAGGCTATGTCCAACTTGATCCTTAGGCAGCCCAACATCAACATCAAATCAGCCATTTCAAAAATCTACAAAACAAATATTTTTTTAAAACACCCATAGTAATAACACAGGCAGGCAATAAGTAGTTGCACGACCCCTCGCAGGGCCCCTCTTGAAATCCATTTGTGAATGGATACACAATGGTATACCATCCAAGTACATTTGAACTACAGTGGCGACCACCGTTGTCCCATCTCTCTCGACACCAATACTTTACAGCGTGGCTTTAGCATCACATCATCACATGTACAGGATACAAGTCATTGGGCAGGTTCAGCGTGATGCTGCCCAGCACATGCTCCCCATACTTAAGGTAGCCAAAGAAGCCGATGGCAGTATACAGGGCTACCACGATCACCATGCCGGTGTTGAGGACGCCGTTCCAGCCCCCGAAGTCTTCGGGAGTCTTCATGTTATTCTCTAGCGGGAGCACCACACCAATCCCTTCAATTTATCAAAAATAAAATTAAATCACTCCAAATAAGTATCAAACTCACATAAAGTTTGAAACTTTTTCAACTACGCCATGTCCTTTCATAAGAACATTCCTCAATTTTTATTCACTCAGATTAAAATGTGTCAACATTTTATTCATAACCTTTGACCACAAGTTGTAGGTACTTGAAGCAACAACATAAAAATGGCATTGCCGATATGACAACTTCTATTTGGCGATATTACTTTAGTCCTCAAAATCATTTAAATTCATAACCACTTCAAGTATAAACATGATGTTCCAGTAGGACAATACCTACTCATGAAACAAAAATAATGTCATCTAAAATGTTAAGATTAACTGGATTTCTTAGGTTGTAATCAATCCGCTAAGTATGACCCACTCACAATGAAGTTTATTTCAATTCATAAGTAACAAATTTACCAAAAGTTGTCAAAAGGTAAGTCCACCGTACTGTTGAAATGATTACCAACTTTTAAGAAACTTATTTTTCAATATCACTTTCACTCAGATTCTAAGATTTTTTTTTTTTATATAAGCACAAGATTTTACCAACTAGGTACTGCACTTTGTTGTCAACAATCAATAAGTTTTTGTCAAAAATAAAACTCATTTCAAGTCAGTTTTTATCGCCAACTACTTTCCTTGTAATGACGTAATGAGTTCCCAAAATGTAGGCCTATTTATTAACCTGACTGCACACAATGTACATTCCATAGAAGCTTGTAAAGTGTTACTGACATTTCAACTATGTTGGAGATTCAAACTGTTTTTAACACTGTCTGTGGCAATTAAGTTAAATTGTAATTAACCATACTTGTACAGGTCACATATAACCTGTTCCGCGCTGAGCGTGTTATACTTAAGTAGCTTGCACATTAAAAGGGTTGAAATTAAATACCTGGACAAAAGTCACAACACTGGCTGGCTGTTAACTCCATAGTCCATACACTTTAAGTTGCAAAACATACATCATGACATCTACTCATTGTTGCATTTCAATATTCTAGTGCAACATTGAATTGTGAATCCATAAGCATTTCCAACCTATGTGTCACATATTGATTCGTTTTTAAACTACTCACCAATTAACACTGAACTTAGCACCAATTGACATTGTTTGACTATATGCTTGTGACACCGCTATGGCCAGCAATCTACACAGTCTGTTGAAGCTGGGAATATGTTAAACCTACTAGTGATAACTATCGAGCAGGCCATGAACTTGTTTGCCACCATCAATTGTACTTAAGTGGACATTTCAACACTTCAAATTTATCATTCTGAACATTCACAATACAAAAAGTCAAACATTAGTTCAAATATCACAGAGGTCAAATAGAACACTACATAAATATTTACTAAACTCCTTTAAATAAGTCCAGGAAATACTTAGGACTGCTAAACAAAGTCTAGGTGTCAGTTAGTAAACATTTGATAAATTATTTAATTTGATTTTAAAGCTATTCTCTGATAATAAAAATAGTTCATAACAATTAATTTGGCATTAATACTTGACAATGCCACAGCATTAAATCATTCTGGAAGGCCATAGGAAGCAACTTTCTAAAGTCACTCTTAATTAAATGACTTAACATGTACCATTGTACATCATTTACATCAACATCATCTTTATATCGGCGACCATACACTTTGATGATTTCGAACTGAGGTTACTTACTGGAAATCTGAAAGTATTCTGGGTCTTGGGATATTGTACGACTGTACAGCTCGGTTAAACTGACACGGAATAGTTATTATCCTCATGTTCATGTCCAAACATGATCTCTCGGGCTTCAAAGTAATAAGAAAATAACCATACCAGACTTGTGTTCCTCCATCATTCACATAATCTTACCAATCATATATTAGGTAAGTACGTGCACCAACGAACATTATGAGTTCCTTCACCTGGTTGAACTTCATAAATGGAACTTCCTTC
>JALPQI010026954.1:0-12467 GCA_025490895.1 Thaumatotibia leucotreta
ACTTAATAAAATTACTCGAGTGGGAATCGCGACCAACTTCACCCACAGATTCTAAAGACTAAATTTAGTAATTTTTTTCATAATACATGGTCAAACTTTACATCTCGTAAAGCATGTAGTAAAGCTCCATTTTTGGTACGTTGTTTAGACACCATAGGGCACTATAAAAATCATATTTTGCAAGCAAAAAAAAGTTGTGCTAGCTGCGTAGTACGTGAAAAACTGCGAAATTTACGGTCATTTTCGAGTTTCTGATTTTTATTAAATGTTTTGTATGAGTTAATAAAATTATAAAAAAATAAAAACACCTTCTAGTTAGTTTTTCTTTGGAGCTACATAATTGTGTTTCTTAGCGGGACGACCTTGCGGCTAAGTGGCGCCAACTAGTGGCATACGTTTTCGAGAAAACCCACATTGAACGAACTCGTGAATGTAATGCGAAAATATAAGACATTTTTCACGATTTCATTAACATTATGAAACTCGACTACTAAGAGATACCAATAGAACTCTTTGAATTGCTCCCATACATTTAAATACATTTAATTTAGTGTTATTACACCTTTACGAAATAACGATGGGGCAATTTGTTGTCCGGCCTTGCATCGAGCTAATATAATATGTTAGTTATACTTATATGACATATTATAACTTGACAATAATAAATAGCCATGGAATAACATTGTATGAACGAATGGCTATAGTAATAATGAAAAAGGGTATAACTCCGCGAGGATTGTGAAAAGGGGCTTAAGTTTAAAGCAAGTGCAAAGGTATTATACACCGTTTTGAAAGTGATCGGCCAGTTATACTCTTTTTCAGTAAAAGCCAGGTTATCATGATTCGTTATTGTTGCTTCGATTTTGATTAGCGTATTAAAAACTTGGAAACATAATGGTGATTCGTCGTCTGCATTATTAATTTTAACACATTGTTTGTTTATTAAGTTCAGCTGTTGTTTATTTCGTTTTCGTTTGTTTTTCCACTACCTGCTTGCTTAGCCAAGCTGCGAATCGCTTACGCTTAGTAGCGTATCGTAGTTTTCCCTCTCTGTCACTCTTTCGTATTAGTGCGACAAAGGCAGGTAGCTGCCTTACGATTGACGATTAAGCGTTAGCGATTGGCAACTTGTTTAAGCACCTTGGAAAACTTCATAATGTTCATATTCATCATCGTCATCATTTCAGGCGGATGCGTCCACTGTTGGACAAAGGTATATAATTTGAGGGTATATGGTGTATACGTTTAGGTGGAGTGCTTATAATGACTCGAGTTTGTAATCCCCTTAGCAATTTTATTGTGGTGTATACTCGCACAATGTTTTTTTATATGGTAGAATCTTTTTTAAATGAGTCTGTATTGGCTTGTCCCTGAATTTATAATTCAATAAAAAAAATATATTTGTCTTTAGATTGATTTGTAGAGACATAAATGTAGAACGTTAAAAAAATACTATACATTATATGTATGATAATAAGAGCTTTTTAATCTGCGAAGTCATCTGACAATGGTGCATTTCATGAAAAAGTCTACTTTGTCGGGAACGTGACGGTATGACAGCTAACTTAGAAATATATAAAAAGTGCGAGAATTCTCTGTAAATATAAACACTCAGTTATAAAATTAATCAGTTATTCTAGTGGAATGCACCCGATAAAGATGCATTTAGACCAAACGAGCATCACTCCACGAAATTCGTTCGTTATACAAAACGTGATTCGTCGAAATTCGTTGATTTCGTAGAGTGGGGAATAAAATAAGCCAATACTCGTTTGGTCTAAATGCACCTTTAAGTTACGTATTTCTTAGATTGTTTGAAAATTCCAGGAATATGCCAATACATTCTGATGTTAAAAACGATTCCACTTGTACTGTAAAATATAAAAAAGAAATCTGCATGTTTCTAGTAATTTCTATGAAAATTCATCTGAATTCATCGACAGCGACTGTATATTTCAGCAAAAATACTTTAAAGCGTTACCTTCATTAATATTAAATTGAATAGTTACCAACAACCTTCCATTTAACGAGTCCGCTGCTGAACCAGCCTCGAGTCGTTTTCTGTTGGATTGTGCCGTCGACCTTACTGTGTTTGGGCAACTTTTACCCTTTTTTGCTTATAATTGGTAATGGATTACCTCGGAAACGTGTCACGTTGACATGAGTACCTATAGGTTATTCGTCTTAAGTTGTCTTATTTTGTAAACAACTTTCTAAGTATATTTTTGCTCTAACGCGGCAAATACGCTTGATCGTTCGCCGCATGCAAACATTCAAATTCAAATTCAAATTTTTTATTTGCTAGAACACACGTACATAAAAGATCTTAAAGTTACAAAGTTTCAGTGCATTCGACCAAAGGCATGCAAAAGTAAACAAATAAAATGAAAGCTACAAAATGTCAACATAGGTACCCTACCTTCGATAATTTATACTTAGAAAATAATAAAATTTAAAATATCAAAATAGAAGGTAGGTCAAAATTACATATAACAGATTGTCTGTGATTATACATTTAAATGTCAATAGAGAAAAGTAACTGCCTTATACTAGATATTAATATAATAAATCCAAATTGTCAAATACTCGTATCAAATAGTATAGATAATTGTATTAGTCATTGTATTGCTTTATGTCAAGAAATTCCGTTACAGAGTAAAAACTATGTTCACTTAGAAACTTAACTAGGTTTTTCTTAAAAATAATTTCATCATCTATCAGCCTTAGTGACTTCGGTAAACAATTATATATTTTCGGCGCCATTCAACAACATTGTCGGTTGCCTGGCAATCTCGTAGGTAGTTTGATTCGGCTACCGTATTAGGCGAACGACCGAGTCTAATTGCCGCTTTAACCTGCCATATTTGCTTAAACCATACATGATTTACACTATTCTAGTCTTTGATTTTTCTAGTGGAATTGCTTTTATAGTACAGATGGTGTATTTTTCAGGCTCTAGTGCGAGAAGTGGGTCATTTTACGTCAAGTCCAAAACTTCGGAGGGCCATTTGTTCTTTGATGATGTTTCGTCAATTTTATTTTAAAAAAAGTAAACAAATATGTCTGACTTTCCATAGCATTTGACGTGTTCGACACATATCGTGAAATACGTTCGCATAAGTACTTATATTATATTTTTACGTCAATACTATCAATAATTTTAACTAAAAATCTGTACAGGTTTTAGTTCGTAAAAATAAAACCAAGTTTGTATTCTAAAAGTGCGTGATTATGGAATTATGCAAGTTTTTAGGTTTGTTTACATGTTTTTACATTCTACTGGGAATTGGTATAGCCTCCTGCCAACATGTGTCCTACCCAAAAGATATAGGCCTCAATATTTTTTTGGACCATATGAAGGGTCCACGGAAAAAACATGTCCAGTGCTTAAAAATATCAGGGCAAATTCACACCTTATTCTGTTAAAAGTAAGGTGGTTTTTCCTTCTGTAATTTGAATTGACTAGACATGTTCTTTCGATGGACTCTTCATATGTCAATTAGACTAATTTCCAATTTGATTTGGAAAAATTTGACGTAATCAAAATTTGCTTAATTAAATTGGAAATTAGTAATTACATGGTTAGATCATAATGTGATAATAACCCTATGACCCTATCAGAACCAGTATTTAATTAATTTCACTGTGGTTATTCTTTAAAGCAAGGATAAGGAAGCTTCCTCAAAAATACAGGAAGTCTCAACATGTTGACGGCATCAAAGATTTATATGGTTAAATACCTGTTCGGTAATCGAACCTTCGAGATGGCAAGTCTCTTTGTTCTTAAGTTTAACGACGTAATTATATCTTCCGAATAAGGTCAAAGAAATTACTGTCAGAGAACTGATTGTAGGTACCTATTATAACGTATGATTTTCTCATTATAGTTGTAATGTATAAAATCATAAATGTCAATGCGACCATATATAACATGGACGTCTAATGCCAGCTCTAAAATACCCCCAAACACAATTGCTCAATTGTACCAAGATGGGCAGGACATAGCGCTTTTCTTAACACCGCGCATATTTCGGCGCAATGTCTTTGACAAATGTTTATAGAATATCGCCAATCAAAACTTTGACATATACCAACTTGGCCAGAAATCCTTATTTTCCCGGCCTCTAATATAATGTACTATTATTTCGGGCAACAAATCCCATATTGTTTCATAGTGATTCTACTGTTTTAACAGATTTTCTTTTTGACAGTGGAACTTTTCTTAACACCGCGCATATTTCGGCGCAACATCTTTGACAAATGTTCATAGAATATCGCCAATCAAAAGTTTGACATATACCAAGTTGTCCACAAATCCTCATTTTCCCAGCCTCTGATGTAATGTACTATTATTTCAGGCAACAAGTCCCATATTGTTTCATGATTCTACTGTTTTAACAGATTTTCTTTTTGACAGTGGAACTTTTCTTAACACCGCGCATATTTCGGCGCAACGTCTTTAACAAATGTTTATAGAATATCGCCAATCAAAACTTTGATATATACCAAATTGGCCACAAATCCTCATTTTCCCAGCCTCTGATGTAATGTACTATTATTTTGGGCAACAAGTCCCATATTGTTTCATAGTGATTCCACTGTTTTAACAGATTTTCTTTTCAACAGTGGAGGATGCCAGCGGCCGCTATACTGCCATGTTCTACTGGGGGAACAACTACTGGACTGGCTCCGCGGAGCTCTGCCATGTGCTGAACGAGCGACATGCCGTCTCCAAGCATAGGAACAGTGAGTCTTATCTTATCCCACCGCTGGACATCATTTCTACTGGGGGAACAACTACTGGACTGGCTCCGCTGAGCTCTGTCATGTGCTGAACGAGCGACATGCCGTCTCCAAGCATAGGAACAGTGAGTCTTATCTTATCCCACCGCTGGACATCATTTCTACTGGGGGAACAACTACTGGACTGGCTCCGCTGAGCTCTGCCATGTGCTGAACGAGCGACATGCCGTCTCCAAGCATAGGAACAGTGAGTCTTATCTTATCCCACTGCTGGGCATAGACTACTTTGACCTATAAGTATGGACGCATTTGGAGGTACTACACCATTGTGCCATCTCAAGCGACCTTGATTGTTATACTCAATTTGTGTACCGTAAAACTACCTAACTATATAACATACGCTCCCATTAATGATCCAAACTTAATCGATTAATACCTAGGTGTAATTCTTTTATATGCTTAAACTCCTCATTAATAGTAAAAACAACTTAGACAAAGCTAAAAAGAATATTGGGACTTGGGACTTGGGACTGATGTTTATTGAAGATTTGAATTTGCAGTATGGGACCATAATATTGAGGTGGTTTTATATAAGGAATAACAATTATAATGTAAGAATTATGATCACAAGAGTGATATTAAATATGCAGTAAATAATGTGAAAGTTTGCCTGTCCGTTACCCAATCCGTTACGAGTGAGCGAATATGGCATAAGGCTGTAGCGGCTACTGTTTACTTCTGATTCAGGTCACAATCTGTTTTTCCTGTTCCTTATTTTCTTTATTTTAAGAAACGCCTAAGGCCTATTTACTTATACTTTGTTTTTAAAATCAAAATTGATCAAATTAAAATACAATTAAGTAAAAATAACGTACATTTTAAAGTAAGGTAACTAAACTAAAATTAGATCTTAATTAAAAACTAAAATAAATACAGCGCTACCATTTTTTACATTAATCAAGATTTAAATAAGAATTTTGTATCATCAATTCATCAGTTCCAAAAAATAGGCTCAGAAAGAACCAAGGAGCTATTAATTATGTTTCATACACCCCGAACCTACCGCGAACTCCGAAATCCGCAAATATATCGAGGATATTGTCTGTCACCGCCTCATAGTGATAGAAAAAGTATTAAAAATCATTGAAGCGCGATGCCCCCTGTTCGTGCGGCTATCGTAGCATATGCTATTTCTGATGTTAGATCCGCCACAGCTGACAAAAGCCTTGTTTCCCAGAGAGCGGATCCCAGATCTTCGCGGACTGGCGGGAAGATGTGTCAATGACAGGGTTCGGGCCGCCGTTCGACGCCGCCTTCTACAACGTCAGACTGTCAGCTACAGCAGACGACCCGGAGATCATCAAAACTGTGAGTCGTTGGCTCTTATTACCTACTTGGGTCAAACTTAGAATCATGTTATGAGTCTTTCCGGTGGACATTTTAACAGTTAAAGGGCTATGAGAGTTAATTTTCTTATTAAACCCTTATTGTCATTTAATGGCACTCCTTTCCTATTGAACTGTACGATAAAAATCACGACTACACTCCTACCAGTTGGGTCAAACTTAAAATCATGTTATGAGTCTTTCCGGTGGATATTTTAACAGTTAAAGGGCTATGAGAGTTAATTTTCTTATTAAACCCTTATTTTCATTTAATGGCACTCATTTCCTATTGAATCGTACGATAAAAACCACGACTACACTCCTACCAGTTGCTTACTATTGGCCACAGGAAAGAGTGGCTCTACAGTTCAGATGATCACGCACTTTTTCTTCCCTGTGTTCGATAGTTAACTTGCCACGTTGACGTTTATGAACAAGGTGGTATATTTATAAGACCAACCAATGAGCTCCCTGCCGAGGTTTTCCCGTTGGACTACAGTATGGGGATCTTCAAAAGAGGAGTGTACAAGTTCTTATTGGGTCGGCAACGCGCATGTGACACCCCTGGGGTTGCAGGCGCCCATAGGCTACGGTGACTGCTTTCCATCAGGCGAGCCGTATGCTTGTTTGCCACCGACGTGGTATAAAAAAATCAACTAAAATCGCTTTCAAGCCTTCCTTACAATTTGAATCATCAAAATAACAAAGTTTATCTTCCAGCGCCGCACCCTTCACCTTGGCCTCTGTCTCCCGGCCTCCTGCTCCCGCGAGGCCGTCGGGGCCCTCGTGCAGGCCTCGCAGGCCCCGTTGCTCAAACTGAAGGTCACGGCTGTGCGCTCGCCGGACCATGGAGGATACAACTTCTTGGAGGACAAGACTTTCCAGGTCCTATTGTGAGTAGCAGTGGTAGTAGCTTTCTGTGTTTCTGTCCTAAGATATAGATATCGGCACGAGAGTTGAGGTCACGCACACATCAACATGTGTAAACACACGGGGAATTTGAAATTAGTGTTCTTTTTTCGTACTGACAGCAAACCCAATTGCAACTGTAAGATTGACCAAAAAGTTTGTTCAAGGGATTTGCTTCAATATTTTGACGCAAGTCATTCATTCATTCACTACATTTTTTGCACTTAGTACTTCATTTATATGTGTGTGTAATCATTCACCTCAACTGTCGAGCCGATACCTATACTCGGGGCAATATTTTCAGTGAACGAACATGATTTTTTTTAAGCGACTTCAAAACAAACCGTGATGATGGGAATATAGAGAAATCGGTTAAAGTCGGTTTTTTATTTGATAATTATTTTCAAAGTTCACCACTCCTCTAATGTTTTGTAACATGGATATTTTTTATATTTTTTCTACTCTGAATCGTGAGCTCTTTCCATCCTAATAGGAGGAAAATTTGTTCCAAAATTTTCATTCATTTTTGAACTTTACAATCCGTTGCCGCCATACGACATGTATGAAAAATAGGTAAGTAATGGAATGGAAAAAAAACTTGGGACAAAAATTTTATACTATCGGAATCGAAAGAGCTTTCGATTCCGAGGGAAAATCATATTAAAACTTCCATATCCAAAAAAAACAAGGGGGAATAATTAAAAAAGAATTGCCCTCTCACAACCCCAGTTATACAGATTATAAATCGTAATTCAATTGCGCAATTCATTGAATATCTATAATATCATGTGAATTTATAAACAAACATAATAAAATAAACAAATTAAAGTGAGGATTAGACGATTGAAGTCAAAAAACGGTAGCAAAAGACTAATAACATCATAATGCTCATAAAACGGTGTCAAGATATATATAGCATTGCAACCCACATACGAATAGTATTATGTCACGATTAAATGAAGTTATAACACTTATTTAACATACTCGTTACACTTACATAGTCAATAAGTAGGCCACCTCAAAACTATCATAATTATAACGGTTTTCGTAAAGAAAAACTTCGCAAAGGCACTGGTCTCACCGCGAGCTACTAAGCTATGAATTATTGGCTATAAACACGAACAAAAGATACGCACTCCGCCGGTCGCGTTTTATAAATTTACAATTTTGCTGTTTGCCTCTCTTTCTAGCCGATATGTGCGTGCGTCAGAGAGGAAGAGAAATTCTAAAATGTAACTTTATAAAACGCGACTCTGCTATCAGCTATCACCGAGTATCGCCGTGTCTCTTTTCGGGAGTGCGTATCTTCCGTTCGTGTTTATAGTTATAGCCAATAGCTTCATAGCTTAGTAGCTCGCGGTGAGACCAGTGCCTAAGGTTACCATTTTCATTACAAAATAATACATTATGATTATTATGAGCTCACGTATACTAATTTCGCAAACGCTATGTATAATTTACGAAATTGAGAAATTATACACATCTCGTAAGGCTGTTTCGACATGTGACTCGTATTTCGAAGGGTTAAGGTCCAATGTTGCTTATAATTGTAGACGAAAACAAGTTTTACTTTGTAAAGCTATTACCATGAGTTTTGATTAGCCAACTGGGTAAAACCTACTCGCAATAACTCAGTTTTAAGGTGCATTCAGACCAAACGAGCATTCGCTATTCAATCCCCCGCTCTACGAAATCAACGAATCACATTTAGTGTAACGATCCAATTTCGTAGAGTGGGGGGATAGAATAGCGAATGCTCGTTTGGTCTGAATGCACCTTTACAGTCAGCATCAGATAAATCGGAGCGGCCACGGGGCACAAAAATATCTGAACATGCACTCTAAAGGTGGATTTAGACCAAACGACGAGCATTCGCTCATTCTATCCCCCACTCTACGAAATTCGATCGTTACACTAAACGTGATTCGTTGATTTCGTAGAGCGGGGGATTGAATAGCGAATGCTCGTTTGGTCTGAATGCACCTTAAAACTGAGTTATTGCGAGTAGGTTTTACCCAGTTGGCTAATCAAAACTCATGGTAATAGCTTTACAAAGTAAAACTTGTTTTCGTCTACAATTATCGTCAGTTGTAATATGAATTAATGTAACCACCAAATGACGATTTTTCAGGAGAGCCCAAAAACGAATTTGACATTTATAAAGTATGTTGTATCTTTTTAGTTAATTATCCTATTGAAATGATGTTTATCTTGTTTGTTTTATTTTTGAGAGGTCTATTTGACACACAGTTACTAAGTTTGACCACAGTTGTAGTTCAGGAAATGGCTGGCGCTTACGCAGGGGCGTAGCTACCGCCGTATCTGCCGTATCAATTATACGGGGCCCCCGGGCCACGGGGGCCCCCAAAATGTGTAAGGAAAAAGAATAAAAACTTTCTAATTTATATTACCTCCACATAAGGGCCTCCAAAAAAATTTTATACGGGGCCCCGACAAGGCACGCTACGCCACTGTGCTTACGTTAAATATTTTTAATAAATTTTGGAGTTACGTTAATAATTTAATGAAAATCATCAAAAGTGGATTTTATAACTTAGTGTAACTCACAAATTGAAACCAAATTGCTTATAAGCCATACATTACAAATGGCGCTTACAGCATTGACATTTATAAAAATATGGTGAGTACATTAAGAAGGACATATTTTGTACTTTCAAATTCGTACTTACGTTAAAATATTGCCTATGATTTTATGAAACCTTTACATACGTTAATAAAAAACGTAGAAACCTAATAAAATGGCAAAGTTTTTGTCAACGTAATCGACATTTTTTTCCGAATATCAATATTTTAAATACACCGTTCGAAAGAGCAGGAAATTTGCAGTCGAACGGTATACTTAACTCAATTTCGTCATTTTGGTGGTTACATTAATTCATATTACAATCGACGTTATAAGCAACATTGGACCTTAACCCTTCGAAATAAGAGTCACATGTCGAAATAGCGTTACGAGATGTGTATAATTTCTCAATTTCATTCATTCATTACACAAAACGTGATTCGTCGAAATTCGTTGATTTCGTAGAGTGGGGGATAGAATGAGCGAATGCTAGTTTGGTCTAAATGCACCTTAACTCGATGACAATAATGCCTGCTCAGATATCTGTGAGCTGCCTCGCCGATCCGATATATCTGAATGTTGACTGTACTAAGATCCATATCACTACATAAAGAGTGGTCCAGACAAGACATAAAGGCCTTTTACTAATAAGTGAAATGAAAAAACTATGTAAAACGAAAAGAAGAAATCTTTATTCTAGGCACGTTTAATTGGTATCTTATTAACTGATAAAATGTGTAAGCATTAGAGGGTGAATATCTGAGCGTTTCAACCGCCTAATTTTGGTGGCATCATTCTTGCCGAAGTTTCTAAACGTCTCCAAGTGATACTTCGTCTTTTGTATAAGGTACCGTGCCTCCTTCAAATGACAAAGTAGCACATTGTAACGAATAGTAACTACAGCAAAAATGATGCCAACAAAAGTAGGCTGATGAAACGCTCAGATATTCACCCTAGAATAAGTATTAAGGATTTCGGGCATTGTAGGATTTGTAGAGTCGATTGCAAAAAGAAACAGTCAAGTGCAAAAATAAGTATCGAAAGAATCCGCTCATAAATATGTTACGACGTTCTTATTACACAGAATTAGAGTGCACTGGGACATATTTTTGAACATTTTTGTGTACCACCTTCTTTTGTCTTTGGCTGTATGTACATAATAATGAAAACAAAATGTATACATGTGTTACAAAGTTTAATTTTGTGTAACAACTTTTGACAGTGAAAAAGGGCGACAAATTCAATTTTTCTATGAGCAAGCCACAATGGGCACCTAAATTTTTCAAGAATTAGGTACCTGCCTACAATGTCTCACGAAGGTTTAAATTCAACCAGTAAGAATGAGTTTGCACAGATAAGTGCACTATTGGGAACCCGTAGTAAGGATAGTCTGAATTAACTACAAGAGAATGGGTTGTGTGAACCGGGAAGTATGGTTTATAAGTTATTGTTGCCAACAGAACGGGCAATAAAATGGAAAGCATACCATAACGATGACATAATAGGAATTTTCCTTGTAGATGAATTGGGTACGTAGTGCTCTACATGAAAGATAATTATATTATAGTACATTGTACTTCTAGGGAGGTAAGTACGGAATTACTACTATACAATGTTTTTCATCACACTTGCCGACAAAAAACAATTTTACCAAAAAATATTATTATGATGTACTGACATTTCTATTACTCGCTAGGGAATTTCACTTTTCTATTACTCCCGCTACGTATGCAAGCAATGGCGCGCTTAGACAGCAAGTGTGATGAAAAAAAATTACGCAACAATTTTTTTTTATTGCGTCTTTATTAAGGAAATTATTACACGAATACCGCTTTATTAATTATATTAGTAAGCGTTCAAAGCAGGATTACGGTGTTTTCAAAATAAATAAATCCCGCAAAACCCGATTCTTTCAGATCTTGACTAATTCGAATCACTATCACGAGCTGATTCCATTTAGATAATAAACATAATGTTCCGAAATTTCCAAACTGAATTTTCCGCTGCGCGACGTTTTCAGTATGAACTTGTACTAACCCGCTTATTCATAAACGTCTGCTAACTTAACAAGCCGCTAATAATTGTTTGTCCCTTTTTCTCTTATGGACACCTTGTTAAGACCGAAAGGGACAAACAATTATTAGCGCCTTGTTAAGTTAGCAGACGTTTACGCATAATAAGTTCATACAGAAAACGTGACCATGATGAATCTTTTTAACATTATTTTTGTTCGTGATTTTTTAAACGCCTTCGATTATCGAACAGCTTGCGCGCGAAATTGAGGGTACAGCTAGTTATAAAATAAATAAACAATAATAGGACACTAAGGTGTAATACGTGGTCTTTATCGTAACGCTGCAAAGAGGAAGCGATCGCTCAGTGTCAAATTAAATGGCAAGAGGAAAGCAACCGTAGGGTCGTTCACTTTGTAAGGACGTCGACCTTATACGACATTATCTTTAGCCTACCACAGTCCACTGCTGGACATAGTCCTCTCCTATTAACTATGCGTATGATACTAATATGATTCTTCAGTTGAAAGTTAAGAAAAAGGTAAACAAATATGGCTGACTTTCCATAGTATTTGACGTCTTTGACACGTATCCACAGTGTGGGATTTTTCCTCAATTTTGCGAAAGTGTGATTGTTTGTTTAATTTATCTGCCATGTCAAATAATAGCGAACATTGAAACTCCCGTAGGTCTATGTATCATAGTTTTGGATATTTTCAAAAAATAAATAAACATATATAGAAGTCCATAGAAACCTGAAAACTGAATTTACTCACATTTAATGCCTATTTTTCAAAATCATTGTTACGTGTTTATATTAAGGTAATTTTAATA
>JALPQI010026956.1:0-12172 GCA_025490895.1 Thaumatotibia leucotreta
CTGGTGAACTACACCAGGCGGTCATGGAACAGGATAAGAGTGCAATATAATGACGCATATCGCACTCTTATGAAATATCCTAGATATAGTAGCGCGTCAGGCATGTTCGCTGCGGCTAGAATTCCTGATTTCTTCGCGATAATTAGATCACGTGTTGCCGGTTTCTGGGAGCGTCTCCAAAGAGCTGATAACGAAATACTTAGAACGCTTTCCGAGTGCCTGGACTGTCCTATATTGAAGCACTGGCAGTGTGTGCACCGCGACGGGAACCGTAAGTAGTTGTAAGCACTTTACACGCTTACATACACCATGCTTTAACT
This sequence comes from Thaumatotibia leucotreta, assembly GCA_025490895.1. Lineage (NCBI taxonomy): Eukaryota > Metazoa > Arthropoda > Insecta > Lepidoptera > Tortricidae > Thaumatotibia > Thaumatotibia leucotreta. The sequence continues at coordinate 321 of JALPQI010026956.1, forward strand.
TTAATTTTATATTGTACTCCATTTTATTTTATTTTATTTATTTTGTATTTTAATCTTTTTGTTTTATATACACATTTCTTTTTCTGTAATGACTTTTGTCATATGGGTGTATGCCTGAAATAAACATATTATTATTATTCACTTTATTGATCTTTCTTCCTGGGTTAGGCATTTTATAATATGATTATAAAAGTAAAATACAATACAACATACAAAAACAATACAAAACATATAAACACATTATAAAAAACCTAACCTAGAGGGCCGCCGGCAGCGGAGCGGGCCCAAGCTGCCGGTGGTTAGGGCTACAGGGAGAGGAACCGCCGGACTATGCGCGCCGTGTCCAGGATTACCGCCTTCTGCATCTGACCCTTGATCCAACCACCTAGCGAGAGCCTCTTGAGGTGTTGATCGAGACTCTTCGCTATGAGACCGTTCGCAGAAACAACTATCGGTACAATGATCGCCGAATCAACCTCCCACATGTCGGTAACCTCGTGAGCCAAGTCAAGGTATTTACTGGCTTTGTCCTTCTCGGCCTTCACGAGGTTCTCGTCATGGGGGATGGTGATGTCGATGAGCATTGCCCGGCGTTGCGATCGATCTATCAGTACGATATCAGGCTTATTGGCTACAATAGTCCTGTCCGTGATGATAGATCGATCCCAATAGAGCGTGGCACGACCATTCTCGAGAACTGCCGCAGGTGTGTACTTATAGTACGGCACTTCGAAGCCCACAAGGCCGTATTGAAGAGCAAGCTGCTGGTGTATAATCCTGGCTACGAGGTTGTGTCTGTGCAAGTACTCGGTGTTAGCAATCTGAGAACAACCGGAAATAATATGCCTGAGTGACTCACCGGGACGGCGGCATGCCCGACATATGTCGACCGTACCGTCCTTCAGGATATATTTCCGGTAGTTATTCGTCATGATAACCTCGTCAGCAATTGCACAGGCAAAACCCTCGGTTTCTCCGAAGAGGTCCCCGAATCGTAGCCAGTTCACCGACGCGAGCAGATCTACATCAGGTCCCGTGAGGGCTTTGTAGAACCGCCCGTGTAGCTCCTTGCTCTTCCATACCGCCTTGCGATCCTCGGTGCTTAGTACCACAGGTTTGCGCCAGTTCTCTTTTGCCAAGGAGAGCGGCGTGAGGTTCCGATCTACTGCCACCACATCTCGATGCATCCCGCACTCATTGTTAAGAAAATAGCTTCTAAGATTGTACACCTCACGGTTGTGGAGGTTTTTGGCATTTAAGAAGCCGCGACCCCCACATTTCCGCGGGATGTACAATCTCATAACTGATGAGCGCGGGTGTAGCATTCGATGTGTGGTGAGCAGTGTACGGACCCTTCGATCCAGGGCGTCCAGCTCGGTCTGAGTCCACCTTAGTACGCCAAAGGAGTATATGAGTATGGGCATTACCCAGGCGTTGAAGGCGCGCACTTTGTTGCCTCCTGACAAAAGACTGTTAAGTACTTTTGTGAGCCGGCTGAAAAAGCGCTCCTTCACCGCCTGTCTAATTCCCATATCTTCAATACCCAAAGACTGTGACATACCAAGGTATTTATAGGTTTCTGCTTCCGAGATAGATCTGAACGACATTGTCTCAGAAAGCTGTAAATTTGTTGAATTTACTACTTTCCCCCGCTGCACATGCATAACCGCACACTTATCGACACCAAACTCCATTTTGATGGCACTACTGAAAACTTCTGTGGTTCGCAGTAGTTCCAACAAGTCTTGGCTATTTGGCGCAAATAATTTGAGATCATCCATGTACAGAAGGTGAGAAATGACTTCACCCTCTCTCCGAAGCCGGCAACCTAGTCCTGAATCCTTCAGCAAAGTACTGAGGGGATTCAGAGCTAGGCAGAACCACAAGGGACTCAGACTGTCACCCTGGAATATTCCTCGCTCGATCCTTATGAAGTCCTGCGGGCCAGAGGGGCCATCCCCGCCTCCTGGTTGACGAAGGACTGTGGTCCACTGCCTCATACACGCGCCGAGAAAGGATCTTAAAGTTGCATTAACTTTATACAGCTCCAAGACCCTTTCCAGCCATGAATGAGGCACCGAATCATAGGCCTTCTTGTAGTCAATCCAAGCGGCGGAGAGGGCCCCTTTGTTACGCCGGACTTGCTGGCAAATGGTCATGTCGATGAGGAGGAGCTCTTTAGTACCACGGGACCCAACCCTACATCCATTTTGAGCAGGAGCCAAAACATTGTTCGAAACAATGTGCGTGTTAATTTTGACTCTCAAAATGGATGTAAGGAGCTTGTACAGTGTGGGCAAGCACGTGATGGGTCGGTAGTTCTTCGCTTCCGTGGTACTACCGGACTTGTAGAGCAGGAAGGTTACACCAGTTGTTAAGGAAGGTGGCAGGGAACCGAGCTCGAGGGCTTGTTGGAATTGCGTTGCCAATCGTGAGTGCGAGCATCGAAACCATTTTAGCCAGAAGTTGTGCAATCCATCCGGCCCAGGACTTTTCCAGTTCTGAGTCGTGCGTATAGCACAACTTACGTCATCGGGGCTGATGGTAACTGCCCCCATAGGTTCGATGGTCTCGCATTCACGTTCGACAACGGTCATCCATTCACCCTCGGTGTGTCCGACGGGCGCTGACCAGATACTACGCCAGAAATCACTCATGGCAGTAGCATCCGGCAACCGCGCGTCGGGCACACGGTAGTCGGTTTCCTCCCACTTTCGGTAAACCTTCCTTTGGTCACTCTGGAAAAGGCGATTCTGCTGGAATCGGTTCACACGCTCTCTGTAGCGGCGAATACGGTTTGCCCATGCATAAACCTTCTGCTTCAGAAAGTCGATGCGCTCTGTGAGGTTGGCCATGTAGTCGCGGGGTGCAATACCCGTTCCCGCGAACGCCTGGTTCACAAAGCGCATTACTCGGGGGCGGTTGTTGCCCCCCCTGAAGCAGATCAGCTTTGCAATGAGAGTCCTAAACGAGTCGATACGTCGCTCGATCCGCACCTGCCATGCGGGGACACCCCCAGCGGTCCTAGGTGCACGGTCAGAGTCCGGAAACTTGACTCGAGCAACACGGCACGCTGCGATGGCCCCGCAGTACATGATCGAGTGCGTATCATCCAAATCTTTACTGGATCGTATATACGGCTCCAGTAAAGCGTTTAGGGCTCCCATCAACGCTATATTGCGCCTATTCATGGGCAAACGTGGTAATCGTGGCCTAGAGTCGGGTGTGAAGCGATACTGCACAATCGCTTCTTCCAGAGTCCTCCTCAATTGCTCATTGTCTGAAGTACTCACACTCAGGTTCGTAACGTCATCCCCGTCGGCACTGGGATCAACCCGCGGTGCCCCCGGTGCCAGGTCGGGTGCCGGCACCGGATCCGGCGACATGGCGGGCGGGTCCCGCGCCGAGGCAGAGGCCGCACGAACTGGGAGAGCCTCCAGGCGGAGCCGATCAAGTGTCGAGTCATCCAGCCGCTTTAATCGTTGGATGACTCGCACTTGATCCGATAATCGCTGCGCAGTCACATTGATAGTCGGTTCAAGGGCCTGAAACAAAGGAAGCATCCGGACGCGATACGCGGATAGTTTAGTTTCTCCCTCTGTAGCCCCGTAGTAGGCGCGCATGACATTCTCATTCATAGCTTGAGACCATGTCATGCGTCGCACTACACCACCGGCAGCGGGAGCCGTGGGCGGGGCAGCATGTCCCGCGGGCCCCAAGCGTGCCGGCAGCGGTGGCCGTCCTCGCCGCGCAGGTGGTCGTGGCGGCGGCGGCGGTGGTCCGCGCTCGTCGCTCGACTCGCTGGTGTCGGGTGCAGTGGCAAATTTTTCACCCGACGACGATTCCGAAGAGGAGGAGGACGACGAGGCAGACGAAGGTGTTGGGCGTGCGAAAGGTGGGGACGCTTGATCCTTGCGTGCTTGGTTCCTGGTATACATTTCTCGTTTCGTTAGTTTTGACAATTACATGTCGGCACTAATCAGATTGCAACTGATTATCTTCGTCAACTGTGCCCTTGAATATACATTTATTATAAAAAGGGCAAATTTTCCGTGACGGGAAGGTAAGAATGGTCGTGTAAATGCCGATAAAATACATAATTTATCAAAATATAATCCAAGAGTGTATAAAAGCACGTTTGACATTGACGGCGTCAAGTTTTTTTTTTTTTTATTTTTTTTTTTATTTTTTTTTTTTTTTATTATTATTATTTATGACCTAATAAAATGACGTAGGTGCACGTACATCACTAACAATTCCGTCATATAATGCAGCATCTTAACAAGCGACTATGAAGATTTTGTAGAATACAAGCGCAAGTGAACATAAGATCACCCTTTCAAAAATCTTGAATTTACGTAAAACTCATAGCATAACATACCATAGTATATATTAAATTAGTTTAAAATAAATTATTATTCACATATCATTATCCGGAGAAAAATATTGTATATGAACATGCGACGGGTCATTTTATGGCAATAATTAGCACCCAAACAGCAGTAAGTGCACATACGTTTGTTTTGCACAAACATATCTAAATAGCATTTAAAATAACTCACCATTGGAGATATCATTTCCCGTTTCCATTTTTGTTAATTTTGATTCAACATACGACACATAATAACTGTCCGAGAAAAATGACGTATCTGATGTTACGACTGCGCGCTCGCCACCGTTAGCGACGTAAAACAACGAAGCATGTGCACAAGTAGCATTATTTTAGGACCACAAATCACTTACGTCGTTTTCCGTGTAAATTATCTCTGAAACTAAATAACTTAGAATAAAAATTGTTTTCGTATAATGATAAACGCATATTTTAAAGGCTATTTCCGTAATAAAAACACTTTTGACGGATGATCACATGTTGCGTTATTTGACTAAGGGTGCGAATTCACTCAGTAAAGTCAGCTATTGCGTGGTGAAAATTAGTTTTTAACCGACTTCAAAAAGGAGGAGGTTTACAATTCGACGAAATCCTTTTTTTTTATGTATGTTCCCCGATTACTCGAAGACGCGTGGACCGATTTGGAAAATTCTTTTTTTGTTAGAAAGGGTATACTTTCTAGTTGGTCCCATTGTCACCGAATCCAGATGTGATGATGGGATCCTGGAGAAATCGAGGGAACTCTTCAAATGTTGTAGGTACACATGATATTTTTCATTTATTTTCGAAACCTAATCAAGTATTTGCGTCTAGTACTGAAAGTCTTAAGTCGGTGAGCTGATGATGGAAGGTACAACTCCTTAGCGATTAGGAGTTGGGCAATAATTCTTTAAATATAACATGTTTTATGTTTTTTGAAAGCTATTCGAGTATTTACGATTGTCTTCATAAATTGAAACAAGACTGTAACTGCACTAACATACAATTTGTAGACTCTTTTAAGTACCTAGGACTTACTATAGATAGAACACTTAATTGGAAGTTGCACATACAAGCCTTATGTAGTAAACTAAGATATATATACGCAACCTTTTTACAGCTTAAAAAATATGTAAACCGAAAAACATTATGTACATTGTACTGTGCCCTAGTGGAATCGCATATAGAATATGGACTGATAGCATATGGACGGACATTTAAAACACAACTAGACTTGATCAAAATGCTTCAAATAAGATACCTAAAGTTATTAGTAAGCCATAAACAGAAACAGTCTTGTAATAAAAATTACGAAAAATTGTTTAACATATGTAATATACTACCTGTTCATGAAAAATTTAAGTTACTAATAGCGTCACATAATTACAATACCGACCTCTGTTTGTATACAATACCAGAAAATAGCGCAGTCTCGAGGAGAAACCGAAACTGTTTGCCGACACGTTTAGTCCTGTTAATTATTATGGAGAACGCACATTTGAATATCTAATTCCGAAAATATGTAACGCTTTGCCCGAAAAACTGTTTATAAACAAAAATAACATGAGTTCTTTTAAGAAAAATGTCAGTAAATTTTTATTAGAAACTTGTAATGGGGTCAATGATAATGTGTAAATACATTCTCATTGATCCTGACTACATAATAGCGGTAGGTAATTATAGATCTTTAATTATAGTAGCATGAAATTAGTCATTACTATTTAGACACAATCTGTAGAAATCAAGAGCTAATGTGCTGCCAACAAACTGTCACGCAGTTTGGCAGTATACTACCAAATGTAATTGTATTTGTGTCTAGAATTGATGTATTTTAGAATAAGTTTAAGTTTAATTTATAATATTATTTTATACTAAATTTTGTATGATTTGTCTTTTAATAAAAAAATATTTAATTTGTGTCTTACCTGAATAAATGATTAATAATAATAATAATTTGCCTTTAGGTGGTCATAGGCTTATGTTGGTGAGCTGATGATGGAAGGTATAACTCCTTAATGATTAGGAGTTGGAGGATAATTCTTTAAATATAACATATTTCATGTATTTTTGAAGCTATTTGAGTATTTGCGTTTAGGTGGTCATGATGATGGAAAGTACAACTCCTTAGAGATAAGGAGTTGGGGAATAATTCTTTAAATATAACATATTTCATGTACTTTTGAAGCTATTCGAGTATTTGCGAGGTGGTCATAGTGTCATGTTGATCGAAGGCTGACATTCTTAAACGTAAATGAGTTGGGGCATAATTCTTTTAAATATAACATGGCTCATATATTTTGGAATGCTATTAATATATTAGAGTCTAGTAGTCAGTCTCATGTTGGTCAGCTGATGACGGAAGGTACAACTCCTTAACGATTAGGAGTCTGCTCTCCGCGAGGTCGGCCTTCGGCTTCTACCCTGAAGCTCGCTTAAGGTACTATACTGGTTCTGGTTATGTTCTGGCCCTCCTACGCACCGGGTCTCCTGTTTCTCGTAGGTAACTTTCATATTTATTATTACTGCGACAAAGTCCGAAGTGGTACGTGAATCTATTTATTTTTCATCAGACTTGCTTTGTAAGCGCGCCCCTGCTTGCATGCATCGCGGGAGTAATAGAAAAGTGAAATTCCCTAGGGAGTAATAGAAACGTTAGGACGCCATTTAATAATATTTTGTCTTAAAACAATTTTTTTTAGTCGCAAGTTTGATGAAAAACATTTTATGCATCACGGTCACTAAGCGGAATACTAACTCGAGTCATTATTGAATAACTACGGAACCCTACACTGAGCAGGGCCCGACATGCTTTTGGCCGGTTTTATTCTATTGTATGTATCTCAATTAACTACCATATAAATCATATAATTATGGTACATGTCTGCCTAGTTAGTAGTGACCCTGCCTACGAAGCTGAGGTTCCGGGTTCGAATCCCGGCGAGGGCATTATTTGTGTATTTATTTGTCATAAATATTTTGTTCCTTGGTCGTGGCTGTCGATGTATTTAACTTAAGTATCTATATTTGTATGTATCCATTCATTATATTATATTGTCCCTGGGTACCCACATCGCCTTATTAACTGTGTTTACCGTGAAACTAGGTCAATTTGTGTAAGATGTCCCGAAATATTAAATATTTTTTTTATTTATGGGGTGTATAAATAAATAATAATAATCAATAAGTAATAAATATCTACGTAGAGAATGCCTTCAGGCATTAAGTCCAACATTAGTACTTTTTTATTGTGCAATAAAGTTTAAATAAATAAATAAATATCTACGAATCTGCTTTGTCTTTGACTACCAGTGAACGTCATCCGGCGGAAATGATGATAGTATTTTAATTTTTCTCAATAATTATCGACATCTACGTATATTAGTTTTTCTAGCAATAAAAAACGAAATCAACTCACAAATGTATCGTCTGGTTTTTCATTCTAACCAAAACCACTAAATTTATTTCTTTAAAAAAAATTGCGCTCTCTTATTGCATACGAAATAAAGTTCAGAATGGACTGACAATCAGTTTCCGAGCTGTATTTGTACTCCGTTTACCACACTAAGGGTTCCTGACGTATGAACAGTTGGCAAGGTACATGGCGGATACATTGCAAAACTAAGTAACTTCGTTTTTAAGTCGAATACGGCTAAGTAAGAATACATTTGTCACCACCCCAACTCCTCCTGCGGGTGTCGTAAGAGTCGACTAAGAGATTGATGTATCACTAACCATTATTTGATAAAAGATTGATGACGGGCAGCAGCGTCATCATAGGGGACACATTACCGCGATCGCCAATCCGCTTGCCAAGCGTGGCGATTATGGGCATTTACCTCCTAATGCGTCTATATATACGCATAGTTAATAGGAGAGGCCTACGTCCAGCAGTGGACTATCATAGGCTGATGATGATAATGATGAGTTATTCAAATTAGAAGTAAGGTTTAATTATACTTAACTTTTCACTAGTATAATAATACATTTTTCATCACACTTGCTGTCTAAGCGCGCCATTGCTTGCGTGCGTAGCGGGAGTAATAGGAAAGTGAAATTCCCTAGGGAGTAATAGAAATGTCAGTATGTCATTTAATAATATTATGTCTTAAAACTATTTTTTTTTGTCGGCAAGTGTGATGAAAAACATTGTATGCATCACGGTCGGTAAGCGGAATACTACCTCGAGTCATAAAAGCCTCTCGTTAGTAGGTAATTCCGTACTTACCTCCCTTGATGCACAATGTACTAATATTATATCGTTCAAATATTTACATGGTTTGAAAAATTACATGTGCCGGTTTTTTTTTGTAAAAATCGAGGTTGCTTTCTTCTGCTGCGCAGCCGACGACATAAGAAAGATATTCAACACTTTGCCTCGGTCTCATTAAGGACCTCCGCATTCTGTTTGATGACAAGCTATATTTACTAATTAGGGAGAAATTCGCGTGTTTGCAACTTCCTTGAACAGGACGGCGCGCTTTGCTGAGGGCTCTTGAGACTTTTCAATACGAGTTTGTAATTATGGTAGGACGGATTTTTTTTCGAGTTTTTATTGACGGGATATTTTGAGTCCTATGTAATTTTACATGTGCTAATGAAAAGTGTTTTAATAGTAGATTGCGTTACAAGTGTGAAAAAAAGAAGGAGATAAATTAAAGCACTCCCGACACGAGTTACGAATTTCGTTTTCGCACGTGTATCGTACGGCGTTTTTCAGTACATATGGCTCTCCGAAGATTTCGACCTGACGTAAAATGAACCACTTCTCGCAATAGCGCGTAAAAAAAACGCCATCTGTACTGAAATAACTATTTTCAATTGGATTCAAAGTTAACTACATATGAATATGAAAATGAATAAAATATTTTAAAAATAAAAATAAAACCGCCTTCAAAAATTCGCCCGAACTAAAAAGTTAAAAATAATTTTGGTTCCTACTTCTTAGGATTTCCTACCCAAACCTTTAAACCTTTTACCCTATTCATTGAAATAAAACATTATGGCTAGGTACCCTACAGATTTCTTAGAAGTCGGTGCCAAGCCGAATACGTTCATAGGTATATATTAGATAGAGCTTTGTAACTTACTGTCACTCCGATTACGCTTTTATCAACAGAATGGTCTGCCTCAGTCATTTTCATGAAAGCATAACCGGAGTGACAGTATATTACAAAGCTCTATCAAATACATATAAGTACTCGCAAAGTGAACATATTTGGCTTGGCACCGACTTCTAAGAAATCTGTAGGGTACCTAGCCATAATGTTTTATTTCAATGAATAGGGTAAAAGGTTTAAAGGTTTGGGTAGGAAATCCTAAGAAGTAGGAACCAAAATTATTTTTAACTTTTTAGTTCGGGCGAATTTTTGAAGGCGGTTTTATTTTTATTTTTAAAATATTTTATTTTTTGCTTTTTAGTAGTGTATATATAAAATCGTTATTCAGTATGCTCTAAATACTTATAATTAGAATGTACTGCACTGTAGTAGGCCATAAAACCTGAACTGGCGAACTTATATGAATACAAAAACAATTTCAAAGGTAACAGACTTAGCATGCCAATATTATTTAAAGAATCACTAACCGCTAACCGACATGTCATAACTACTAAGCAAACACTTGAATAGATCTCGAAAATGTATGACATTTGTTATATACACAAAGAATGATCCTCCAACCCCTAATCGTTAAGGAGTTATTCCTTTCCTCATCAGCTCACCAACATGAGACTATGACCACCTAAAGGCAAATACTCGAATAGCCTCCAAAATATATGAAATATGTTATATTTAAAGAATTATCCCCCAACTCCTAATCTCCAAGGAGTTGTACCTTACATCATCAGCTCACCAACATGAAAGGATGACCACCTAAAGGCAAATACTCAAATAGCTTCCAAAATACACGAAATATGTTATACTTAAAGAATTATCCCCCAACTCCTAATTGCTAAAGAGTTGTACCTTCCATCATCAGATCACCAACTTAAGATGTTCATGACTAGATGCAAATACTTGATTAGTCGTCGAAAATAAATGAAAAATGTCATGTGTGACTACAACATTTGAAGAGTTCCCTCGATTTCTCCAGGATCCCATCATCAGATCTGGATTCGGTGACAATGGGACCAACTAGAAGGTATACCCTTTCAAACAAAAAAAGAATATTTGAAATCGGTCCACGCGTCTTCGAGTAATCGGGGAACATACATAAAAAAAAAAAAAGATTTCGACGAATTGTTAACCTCCTCCTTTTTGAAGTCGGTTAAAAACTGTTTATTTCAGAGAAGCGACTTTTAAAATTTTTAGTAATCTGGGTTAGTAGGTATATGTGTTTGTTATCATAAGTTAGACTTATCTTAATAAGAATAATAAGTGATGCCAGTCTGGATTTAGTGGTTCCCGCACTAGGCAAGCCTGTATCTTATAAAATCTAAATATATAATGCAAAATAAATAAATGGGTTTCTATGTTTCAAGAATTTGAATTCACCTAGTTGAGAGTTTATTTGATTTATATGGCAATTCTACATTAGGAACCCTGACAAAAGCGTAGTCGCGCACAGTATCTCGCGCTTGAGATAGACTCTTGTCACTAATTATATTAATTTGCACACTGCCAGGCAAATTATTTAAGTATTATTTACACTTAATTCCATAAAGTAACCAAGTCGTATCACATCATCAGCTATCTCCGCTCACTGCTGGACATAGGCCGCTCCGCTTAACTATAACTATACGTATAGACACATTAGGAGGTAAATGCCCATAATCGCCACGCTGGGCAAGCGGATTGGCGATCGCAGTAATGTATCCACTATGATGTTGATGACACTGCTCCCCATCATCAATCTTCTATCAGAGAATGTTAAGTGACACTTCAATCCCTCAGTCGGCTCTTACGGCAGTTACGACATACGGAAGAAAAGTTGGGTTGGTGACAAATATATTCTTACTGCTGTATATTTATACTTAAATCCATAAAATAATTTAAAATAATGTAACAAAAAATATTATTATTATTAAAGCATATATAGTGTCCCACTGCTGGGCAAAGGCCTCCCCCCTAAGCCTCGAATCGTCCCGATTTCGAGCAATCTGTGGCCAGCCGTTGAGATATGCGCCCAGGTCGGTCGGCCACCTTCTCCTGGGTCTGACAGCTGCTCGCCTGTTTTGTGGCACCCATTCCAACCCATAACAAAAATATTATACTATTTTTCGTGTTAAAGTAGGCCAATGCTCTTATTGCAAAGTATATTTCGTGTACCCAAGCATTGTATGTACAATAAGAGGCGTTCCCAACACACCAATGCTCAACTTTATATAAAATGCATCTAAACAACAAGACCAAACATGAGGCTTTGTGTATTAGCCAACATTGTTGAACCAAAACAATCCTACGGAACCACAGATTAACATCAGACACCGCATGAGTTATGCTTTTTCAAAGCGCGAGTTCATATGAATGTCTTTTCAAAAGGCCTA
>JALPQI010026958.1:0-13191 GCA_025490895.1 Thaumatotibia leucotreta
GACCGGGTTCGCAGTTGCCGAGGGCTTCGAACTAGCGTTAGACGATATAATGTCAATCAGATTTGATTTTTGAGCCCTTGAGTTTGAATTAAAAAGATTCTGTAGTAAACTAGGAACTCTTATAGTTTCACCATGATCGTGTCTGTCTGTCCGCAGTATAGCTTAGTGACCGTTAGATTAATAGAAATTAAGAATTTTAGGAATTTTAGAATACATTTGTCACCACAGCAACTCTTCCCGCGGGTACAGGTAAATTCACTAATGGGAATGAATGAAATGAATGTTATCTATCATTGTGTGTATGCGGTCGTCCTATACCAACCTGTATCTTACACATATGTAGATAATAATGTGAATAATGGCAAATAAATAAATTCTTATTCCTATACTTTCTGTCACTTACTCGATCCATTCGTGCCAGCTTTTGTGTTTTTAGCTGTATCGTAAGAGTCGATTAAGGGATTGAAGTGTCACTAACCATCATTCTTTGATAGAAGATTGATTATGGGCAACAGCGTCATCATAGAGGACACATTACTGCAATCGCCAATCCGCTTGCCCAGCGTGGTGATTATGGGCTTTTACCTTCTAATGCGATTATGTGTGCCTACCTCAAACCAGCGTGCTAAAAAGATCATCCGTTGTTTTAATTTCAGGAGTGCCATCATCCCTCTTCGGCGGGCGCCGTCTGACCTCCCTCATCGGTCTCTCCCCAGCGCTGGACCTGCTCATGACTGGCCGTCTCATCTCTGGAACTGAGGCCCATCAGAAGGGCCTGGCCAGTAAGGTCACCGCTACTGGCACAGGTATTATGGGCAGACTTATCTATACTTCGTTTTTTTTAGCATTAGAAAGACCTTTGCAGAACGAGATATAAGGTTTTTTTACAGGCAAATTCTGCGGATCGAACAGTAAATACGAGTTATTAAATATCACGAATTTATTATCATGCTATATTAATACACATTACTCAGTGTTGTGAACAGATAAGAAACATAATGTTAGTTAATTTATATTCTAAGATGAAAAGATAATAATTTTAATAAATTGCGTTTGCAATTTTTCATGGAAAGGTTGTACATTAAAAAACCTAAAGAGGCAGAGTTCTCACACAATTTTAAAATGTCACTGTCTGTCATTCGACTTCATATTGTTGTCGGTTGAGTCGGTTGTGTTTTATATTGCTGTTAGCTTACTTAAAGATTGTTGTTATCGTTTTTGTTCAATTTCGTTATTAATTGTTGATCTATTTAGATATTTTGTTTGTTGGTGCACATTTAAAATGGATGAAAGCAAAATCCTGTGACTACCAGTGAAAAGCGGATGGTGGTGAATATTTACAAATTAAGAAATGTGCCATAGAAAGGAATATCCCACTAAATTGGAACGTGTGAAAAAGACTGCTGAGACTGCTGGCATATCGTTGGCTACGGTATATAACATTTTAAAAGAATATATTTTTTTAAATGAAATAAGATAATGTAATAGATAACACTGTGGAAAAAAATATTATAAACGTTGGTGGTTCCGAGTCCTCGGACTCTTCCACTGACAGTGAATAAAACTATGTATGTCATCTGAGTTTTATTTTCTAATTTGTTACCAAATTCAAACTACATTAGAGCGTCCCACACCGCCTATAATGGCGACAAATACTAAACGACGTTGCCGATGCGTAGGGTTGTCTTAGTATTGTTATCTGCTCAGTCTTTATGACATCGTGTCCGCTTTTATACCGATAGTTTTAATCCTTAAATGCATGACTTTTAAAAGTATTGGGAGTGCATAATGTAAGCCAGATTAAATATGCAAATATTGTTAAATTTTAGACTGTAAACTTCACTAAATTCAGTAAATGTAAAATCGGTACGATATTAGTTACAAATAAAAAAAAAATACTTTGTTAAAAACCGCCAAACACTAAACGAAAACTTTCAATATATATCTTTTTTCTAAATTGCCGCCATCTTGCTTATAAAACACTTATAACTTTTTTTAAATACAGTTTTGACAACAAATTAATAATAAATGTGAAAACTATGCGTTCAGCTATCGGTAAATATCAAATGATATGTATATACATAAGTTCCGAGAAATTCAGTGGTATCGGCCGAAATCGAAGAAGGAAGGTTTACGACCACTGCTTCTTTGTTCACCCGTTTGACAGATAATTCTAATCTTAAATAAAACGAAGTATAGGGTTGCTAACCAAAGATCACAGATATGCGGGACATTTGCGAATAAATTGCGGGACTTGTCTACAAAATGCGGGACGGGAATGACACTAACATTAAAAAACAATGCTTAATTTCAGATCGGTTAAATTTTGGTGCACAATTGCAATCATTCATATTTTGACGTACATATTTTGATACTCGTTCAGTGTACGGTGCTCCGGGGCTATAGTCGTGAACGACGGGGTACATACAAATGAACATGACGCAATCTTAAATTGCTTTAGTTTACGTATTCATTGATATTATTATTTTACTATTATATCCTATGTTGATTTAATGACATAGGTCATTAGGATCTCATGATTTTTATGATGATAAATTTCATAATCATTGGAAAGGCTCAGTTGGTAAGCGTCGCAGAGGTTGTCCTCACATGAGATGGGAGGATGATGTCATCAGAACTGCTGGTCCTTCCTGAATACAAATAGCTGAAGACCGGGAAAAATGGAACAGTTTGGAGGAGGCCTATACCCGAATAGGGGTTCTTGCATCTCAAGACTCATTATATAAAATTTTAATCAATTAACCGTTTCAGTGCGGATGATACGCCAAGCGTATCATGAATATTTTTAACGAATGGCGTATGACACAATAGGCGTGTCATCATATTCTATGGCGTAAGGCTTGGCGTATCATGAAAAAATTGTTCGCCGCCATAGATAAAGTTTTTGAAAATGGAACACGCAACGAAACGGTTAAGCATGTAAAGTTTGCAAGAAATAAGATGCTTTTTTGAATTTATATAAATCTCATAATTGAAAACGACGCGGGCGCATATTTAGGACAATTTGTAGGAAAAATGAACGACTGTTCAGTTTTCTGTCCAACAGCAACGGTATCACTGGATTTATCCACACAAACACCTATTACTTCTGTAGCATTTATAGTTGCCGATTTCTAAGCATGAACATTTGACAGTTTAGAAATGAGCCTTATATGACGTTAAGACTATCGAAAAAAATGGTGATTTTAATCACTACATAGTATAAAATAAAGTCACTTTTTCTGTCCCTATGTCCCTTGTACGCTTAAATTTTTAAAACTACACAACGTATTTTGATGAGATTTTTAAATAGGTAGAGTAATTCAAGAGGAAGGTTTTTATGTAGGTATAGTACCCGTGCGAAGCTAGTAATCTATAACTGTCAAAAGTTCATTCTTAGCAATCGGCAATTTTATGATATTTTTATTTCAGCCCTGGGCGAATCAATAAAGCTGGCCAAGTCTATAGCCAAGTTCCCCCAAAACGCTCTCATGATGGACAAACTGGCTGCTGTCAACTCTCAGCTGAACCCCAACAGTGAGGAGTCCATGCGCGACGAGGCGGTGATGCAGAGTCTACTGGGAGCGGCACTTGAAGACCTGAAGGAGGGCGTCAGGAAGTTCCAAGACGGTGAGCGAGTTCATTGTGTTGTTACTAGGTGGCGCTGTAATCAATTTGCAGAATTGTCAACTGAATTGCCGATAGATGGCGTTGTAATCAATCTGCAGATTAGTTAACTGAATCGTCGCTAGGTGCCGTAGTAATAGCGATGTTCAGTCAAACCCCAGCTGAACCCCAACAGTGAGGAGTCCATGCGCGACGAGGCGGTGATGCAGAGTCTACTGGGAGCGGCGCTTGAAGACCTGAAGGAGGGCGTCAGGAAGTTCCAAGACGGTGAGCTAGTTCATTGTGTTGTTACTAGGTGGCGCTGTAATAAATTCGCAGAACTGTCAACTGAATTGCCGATAGATGGCGTTGTAGTCTAACTGCAGATTAGTTAACTGAATCGTCAGGTGCCGTAGTAATAGCGATGTTCAGTCAAACCCCAGCTGAACCACAACAGTGGGGAGTCCATGCGCGACGAGGCGGTGATGCAAAGTCTACTGGGAGCGGCGCTTGAAGACCTGAAGGAGGGCGTCAGGAAGTTCCAAGACGGTGAGCGAGTTCATTGTGTTGTTACTAGGTGGCGCTGTAATAAATTCGCAGAATTGTCAACTGAATTGCCGATAGATGGCGTTGTAAGCAATCTGCAGATTAGTTAACTGAATCGTCGCTAGGTGCCGTAGTAATAGCGATGTTCAGTCAAACCCCAGCTGAACACAACAGTGAGGAGTCCATGCATGACGAGGCGGTGATGTAAAGTCTACTGGGAGCGGCACTTGAAGACCTGAAGGAGGGCGTCAGGAAGTTCCAAGACGGTGAGCGAGTTCATTGTGTTGTTACTAGGTGGCGTTGTAATAAATTCGCAGAATTTTCAACTGAATTGCCGATAGATGGCGTTGTAATCAAACTGCAGATTAGTTAACTGAATCGTCGCTAGGTGCCGTAGTAATAGCGATGTTCAGTCAACTCCCGGCGGAACCCCAACAGTGAGGAGTCCATGCGCGACGAGGCGGTGATGCAGAGTCTGCTCAGAGCGGCGCTTGAAGACCTGGAGGGCGTCAGGAAGTTCCAAGACGGTGAGCGAGTTCATTGTGTTGTTACTAGGTGGCGCTGTAATAAATTCGCAGAATTGTCAAATGAATTGCCGATAGTTGGCGCTGTAATCAATCTGCAGATTAGTTAACTGAATCGTCGCTAGGTGCCATAGCGATGTTCAGTCAAACCCCAGCTGAATCCCAACAGTGAGGAGTCCATGCGCGACGAGGCCGTGATGCAGAGTCTACTGGGAGCGGCGCTTGAAGACCTGAAGGAGGGCGTCAGGAAGTTCCAAGACGGTGAGCGAGTTCATTGTGTTGTTACTAGGTGGCGCTGTAATGAATTCGCAGAATTGTCAACTGATTGCCGATAGATGGCGTTGTAGTCTAACTGCAGATTAGTTAACTGAATCGTCAGGTGCCGTAGTAATAGCGATGTTCAGTCAAACCCCAGCTGAACCACAACAGTGGGGAGTCCATGCGCGACGAGGCGGTGATGCAAAGTCTGCTCGGAGCGGCGCTTGAAGACCTGAAGGAGGGCGTCAGGAATTTCCAAGACGGTGAGCGAGTTCATTGTGTTGTTACTAGGTGGCGCTGTAATAAATTCGCAGAATTGTCAACTGATTGCCGATAGATGGCGTTGTAATCAATCTGCAGATTAGAACTGAATCGTCGCTAGGTGCCGTAGTAATAACGATGTTCAGTCAAACCCCAGCTGAATCCCAACAGTGGGGAGTCCATGCGCGACGAGGCGGTGATGCAGAGTCTACTGGGAGCGGCGCTTGACGACTTGAAGGAGGGCGTCAGAAAGTTCCAAGACGGTGAGCGAGTTAATTGTGTTGTTACTAGATGGCGCTGTAATAAGTTCGCAGAATTGTCAACTGATTGCCGATAGCGGCGCTTGAAGACCTGAAGGAGGGTGTCAGGAAGTTCCAAGACGGTGAGCGAGTTCATTGTGTTGTTACTAGGTGGCGCTGTAATAAATTCGCAGAATTGTCAACTGATTGCCGATAGATGGCGTTGTAAGCAATCTGCAGATTAGGTAACTGAATCGTCGCTAGGTGCCGTAGTAATAGCGATGTTCAGTCAAACCCCAGCTGAATCCCAACAGTGAGGAGTCCATGCGCGACGAGGCGGTGATGCAAAGTCTACTGGGAGCGGCACTTGAAGACCTGAAGGAGGGCGTCAGGAAGTTCCAAGACGGTGAGCGAGTTCATTGTGTTGTTACTAGGTGGCGCTGTAATAAATTCGCAGAATTGTCAACTGAATTGCCGATAGATGGCGTTGTAAGCAATCTGCAGATTAGGTAACTGAATCGTCGCTAGGTGCCGTAGCGATGTTCAGTCAAATCCCAGCTGGACCCCAACAGTGAGGAGTCCATGTGTGACGAGACGGTGATGAGCAGAGTCCGGAATTCTGGTAGCATTTTTGAGCTGTCATAGGGACTTCTCGTTTATCGACTACCAATTATACATATGTATATCGATAAATACAGAATACAGTGTAAAATAATTATGATTACAAGTAAAAGTTAACAATAGACGGTCTTATCGCTCGTAAGCGATATCGTTTAGATAACTTTTGAGTGGCTGAAAATGTTAAATAGAGATTTGCAACATGATATCATAAGGCTCAATAGCAATTCTCGTAGCAATTTCTTCCGAAAAATGTTTAATAGCCATAAGAAATCCACAAATATTAATAAGGATTAATAAAATATGTATTTTAATTTCTATTTATAATTTCCAAAAAGTTGGTATCCAAAGGTTATCTAAAAGAGATCGCTCATTAGCGATAAGACCGGCTGCGGTTACTTCTATTTGTAATCATAATTATTTAACATTGTATTCTGAATTTATCGATATACTTATGTATAATCGGTAGTCGATAAACGAGAAGTCCCTATGACAGCTCAAAAATGCTACCAGAATTCCGGAGTCTGGTGATGAGAGTCTACTCGGAAGACCTGAATTCCAAGACGGTGAGCGAGTTCCTTGTCAGCCTCCGTAGCCTAGTTGGTAGTGACCCTGCCTACGAAGCTGGAGGTTCTGGGTTCGAATCCCGGCGAGGGCATTATTTGTGTATTTATTTATCACAAATATTTGTTCCTTGGTCATGGCTGTCTATGTATTTAAGTATCTATATGTATCTATTTATTATACAGGGTTACTTTTTCACCGGTACAATAAATTTTCCCACGTATTTGGTATCGATAATAGATTACATTTATCAAATAAAATTGACATATTTTTTTTTAATTTATTATTAATTTATCCTTCATGCAAATGTAAAATGATGGGATTACTAATGACAAGACGTCAATGGGGTGCGGGACGCAGAGGGCGGCGGAAAGGGGTGAGCGACCTGCCGGTCGGCGCACGAGTTGGCAACATAGCAGTTACCTTAATCTGGGTGACTAGGTCATGGTCAGTCCCGCGCTTGTCGTAGGTGCGTGCACGCGTGCCGCATCGTACTACCTTCAGTCGGAAATTGCTCGTACGAGATGGTTCGTAGTTATTTTCTCATTGGGGAAAATGTGCCCCGCCTGGAAAATGCCAGTGTTATAGCCATGGCCAGCCAGGTCAACAGATTTGACCCCGTGTGACTGTTTTTGTGGGTGACTGTTTTTGCGGCGGGTAGGCTCAAAATTTAAAAGACTTAAAAAATGTAATAATGAGTGCATTTGATGAACTTAAAAGTGAGAACTACAGACTTGTGTTGGGAAATATCGAAGGAAATATTCAAAAACGGGCAAGAGTGTGTTTAGATAACCACAGCCAACATTTTGAACACTTGCTTAAGTATGTGAATTAATAAATTAGCATGAGAAATGGACTCCATTACTTAGGTATGTTTTTTTTATTCCAATCATTGTGCATAAAGTTGATTTAAAAATTTTAAATACGCCTCAATGAAGAAAGTTTCTGTCCTACTTTGTAATTTTATCACGTTTCCCAGACATAATTTAAAACATTCGACAAACTTCACACACAGAAAAATTCTTTATTTTGACGGTCCTAAGCCCGTGCTGTCTTGTAGTGTACGATTTATGCGTCGTTGGACTAAAAGTAAATATGGCGATATATAAAAATGTCCACTTGCTTAAATTCGGGCGTATATAATTTCGACGAAGTATAAAAATGTTCACCTGTATATTAGACCAAATATAAACATGTTGCGACACTATAGACGAAAAGTAAATATGGCAATGTATAAAAATGTCCACTTGCATAAGTTCGGGCGTATATAATTTTGACGAAGTATAAAAATGTCCACCTGTATATGATTGTTGGTGGTGATGAATTTGATCCGTATATATGTATTATTATAATCCTGGACCTATAGTAAAGAAAGTAGTCATTTTTATATTCAGACTTGATTAGACTTAGACATTTGTACACTTTGAAAGTAGTCATTTTTATATTTCGACTTGATAAGACATAAACATTTTTATAATTTGATAGTAGTCATTTTTATATTGCGACTTGATAAGACTTGAGCATTCTAAAGTATTGGCTTTCTAACACTCGGACCAATTTTATTTTATATGTAGACATTTTTATACATCGTCATATTTACTTTTAGTCCAACGACGCATAAATCTAGTGTACTTGTAGTGCAAGTATGAAGGAAGATTTGGGAGGTCATAATCATAAGTTGATACCCAGCGCACATTACGCCGCCGCACCGTTTTTCCAACCCGTCATGCCGCGGGCGAAAACGTTGTAAACAAATAGTTGCCAGTTCGTGTGTTTTGCTAGTTATGTACATTGATAATGCGTAATGCGTCCAATTTTCTTGTTAGGTTTGCGGATAAGTTCAAGCATCGGTATTTTAGTTTTTTTCTTCTAAAGGGGTGGTAACAAAAAATGCTAGTATTCTGTAACTTGGACTACTATTACGTATGTTGATTTTTTGTACTGGTGAAAAAGTAACCCTGTATATGTCGTCGCCTGGTACCCACATCACAAGCCTTAATTGAGCTTACCGTGGGACTAGGTCGATTTGTGTAAGATTTCCCAAGATATTTATTTTATTTATTTAAACTTTACTAATCTGTTTCTTTTTTTCAGGAGTTGGAAAGCATGGTAAATTCTACAAGCTAACCGAAGTACCGTTAGAAGATTGGGAGCTAGAAAACACAGTGGAGGAGACGATAGTAACACACGACGATGATAAGAAGAAATGAGCCATATTTTGCTAATAATAAGGTCTGTTATTCGGCGATCTGGTTGAAGATAAAAATAAAGGCTATTTTTAAAATGTCGCAAGTTGAACTAACAGTTGTTTTAAGATTTAATTAATGTATTTTTATGAGAATGCACAATGAGCTTAGCCGTGACGCCGTTTTTCGTACAGTCAGCATCAAATACTTTGTAATTGTCAGAGTGGCCAAATACACTCAGTTCAACAATTTCTGTCCGTAAACAAAAGCAGCAATTTTTTTTTTGTTTTTTATTTACGCCGTCTTTTTCTACTAACAGCTATTGTTGGACAGAGCTTAGTTAGGCTTAAGTACAGCGTGTATTTGTATTTTATGTGTAATTTATGTATTTAGCTGCATAAATATTATTACATGTTATGATCAAATGACTGTCTAACCTACCAAATGTCTAAGTTCAGTATCATCAAATCACATGTAAGCTGCGACCAGATATAACATGGACGTCTAACGCCAGCTCAAAAATGCCCACAAACACAATTGTTCATTTGTGCCAAGATGGGCAGGACATAGCGCTTTTCTTAACACCGCGCATATTTCGGCGCAACACCTTTGACAAAAGTTTATAAAATATAGCCGATCAAATCTTTCACGGATCAGTCACGACTATTTTTAAAGGCGGTTTAAGTTTTTATAGGTTGTTATTCAAATTGATTACCGTGATGCATTGAAGAGGGGGTGACATTTGGGTCAAAATTATTTCCGTTGTCTTGTTTCATACCACTCTGTCACGCTTTTAGTTGCTGTTTCGACTCCGTATATAAAAAAAATCCGGTACACTTGTATTTCTTTTTCACGCTAGATCTTAATCCATACATCAAAGATTGAAAACAAAACATCATCTCATACAAAAATCACAACTGTGTCACAGGACACAAAATAAGACAACGAAAAAAATTTTGACCCATTTGTCAACTAAAATTCAGGACCGTTTTTGTAGGGCAATTTAGTATGGCGTGCGGCTTCCATGTTTTGCGTGTTCGTAGCATGTAAGATGTTTTCATGAATTGACAAATAATAAATATTCATTAAATTGTAAGTTTTTGTTAAATAAGTATTACATTATTAATTCTAGTCCTTATATTTATACCATCTGTTCATTATACATACATACAGACCTCTAATGCGGTTCGTCTATAAATGAAAAAATATTTGTAAATAACGCACAATTTAGAACAGAACTAATACTGTGGTACAAAATACTGTGCACTAAGGTACCCCACGTATGGGGCGCTTTCGTACAATTTTCATTTTTCGGGGTTAGCAATCTGACGGTTGTTACCCTACTTTCTATTAGCTCTTAAGCCGATATAGATTAAAGCCTGATATTATAGTAGCCATCAAGAGCATTGATTTAACCCTTAAATGCATAGTGATGTATATATGCATCATCTATTCTCGACTCTATTGACAACCCGTCAGAATTAAAATTTGAATAAATCTTTGTCAAGGTCATGCATTTATGGGTTAATTTTAAAATTGCTATTTTTTTTATGAGGCATAAAGTAAGAAGTATACGAATCCTAACTACTTTCTTGTACAATTTGGTACCTGGTCCTGTACAAGTTGAAAAATGCAACCTTGTTGAAAATATTAGTTTCAAAATATGTATATAAAAAAATGCATTCTCATTGTAAAAATGTTGTATTATAATATTTATAATAGTTGTTTCACATATGCTTGTAGTTAGGCTTAGATTGGTTGTTATATAAAATATCGTTGTTTCATGTTTAAGCGTGTCACACCATGCAATCTTTTATCCACTTGTGAAGTTTTCAGGTTTTCAGACAATTTTATATAACATTAAAGATTCTAAATATGGTCAGGAATATACCATTGAAATCTCTTGCAATGCTCGCGAGCACCCTGTATATATCTAAAACCAACATGCCTAATGTAGCTGTTGTGCCATCTATTGGCACTTTTGAATTGAACCAAAAATAAAAACAGTATTTGTTGATAAATTTTGTAATTATTTCGTTACCCCAGCTCTCAACATACGCTATGCAGGAGCATTCCATGAAAACGCGTCGTAAGCGACACTGTCTTCAATACTTTTGAAAAATTAAATTAGTAAGCCGAGTTACAGTATAATAATAACATATCAAGGCTTTAAGATTGACAGTGTTTCCTACCAGCTAGCCATATTTTATTAGAATTATTAGGGTAGCTACCATAGCGACACGTAAGCGACAAAAAGTAGATGTTTTCATGGAATGCTCCTGCA
This sequence comes from Thaumatotibia leucotreta, assembly GCA_025490895.1. Lineage (NCBI taxonomy): Eukaryota > Metazoa > Arthropoda > Insecta > Lepidoptera > Tortricidae > Thaumatotibia > Thaumatotibia leucotreta. Next base: position 11,087 of record JALPQI010026958.1, read on the forward strand.
GCGAAATTTTGGCGCAAAAAAAATGCATTCTATGGCCCATTCATACTTAGTTGTCTTATCTAGTCAACAACTTTCTAACCTAAAAGTGGACGTTTTCTAACGTTACCTGGATGCTTAGCTAAGTTGCCTATCGCTAAAGCTTAGTAGCGTGTCGTAGTTTTCCTTCTCTGTCACTCTTTCATATTAGTGTGATAAAGACAGCTGCCTTTCGTTTACGACTGACGATTAAGCGTTAGCGATTGGCAACGTATCCAAGCACCCTGGATGCTTAGCCAAGTTGCCAATCGCTAACGCTTGGTAGCGTATCGTAGTTTTCCCTCTCTGTCACTCTTTCTTATTTAAATAATACACAAATGATGCGCCGGGAGGGATTGGAACCCCTGCTTCGGAGACATCATTACCAACTAGGGTATGGAGGCTGCCAAATATTATGAAGTTTATTACATACATTTGTGTCAAAAAAGCATTAAAAAATCTTTTTTAGTACACACGGTGCACTTTTTAGGCTCTAGTGCGAGAAGTGGGTCATTTTACGTCAGGTCCAAAACTTCGGAGGGCCATCTGTACTAAAAAACGTCTTACGAGACACGTGCAAAAACGAAATTCGTAACTCGTGTCCAACAAAACAACTCCTATCGGTCGTGTTTTAAAACATCGCCACTCGTTTCGAATTTCGTGTTTTTCGCACTTGTGTCGTAATGTACTATGTTAAACTTATTAGCACGTATTGTTACGCTAATCGTGCTGTAGAAAAAGTGTTGGGACATTGTTATGTATGTCAGCTGTATTCCAGCCGGCAATGTTGTCAATTATCTATCATCATACAATATCGATATATATATCTCTGTATCTTTAAAAGCGTTGCGATAGTAGCCTCTCCGAAACGTGTCGCAGGTGTGACTGAACACGTGAGTTTATCCAACTAAGGATAAAATAAAACAAACAATAAACAAAAATCAATACAATTTATTCATCCTTAAACCCCTTCTCGGCCTGATACTTGTAGTGCAGCTCTGAACAGTCCTCGTTGGAGACGTTGACCCAGCCGTGCTGGTTCATGTGGTACACGCGGATGATGCCGCCGGAGTACGCGTCGCGGTGTGTCGCGTGGTAGATGGCTCGGCGGCCCAATTCTGGGGAAGATATTGTGTACAGAGTAACAATAATCACCAAATTCATCATATCAGCCGAAAAACGTCCACTGCTGAACATAGGCCTCTCCTAATGATTGCCACAATGACCGGTCCTGCGCCGCCCGCATCCAGCGGACTCCAGCGACTTTCACCAGGTCATCAGTCCTAGAGTATTTGGTGGTAAATGAGAAAAATAAATCCCCTTCTTTCAATTCCCAGTCGTCTCTGTTGTTACCATTGGCGTCAGATGGTAACAGATGGGAATAACCTTTCGTAACATGTCGCAAGTGTAACTAAACGTGAGTTTATCCAACTAGGGAATATAAAATGAAACAAACAAAGAAATATCATTAAAATTTATTGAACCTTGGGATTTTATTCAACTAGGGAGTATGAAATAAAACTGTAAAGATAAATCAATACATGATGATGTGATGCCGCCGGAGTACGCGTCTTATACGGAGACAACCAAGGAACAAATATTTGTGATAAATACACAAATTATGCGCCGGGATTCGAACCCCTGCTTCGGAGACAGCATTACCAACTAGGGTATGGAAGCTGCGAAATATTATGAAGCCACTACATACAAAAATATTAAATTGATTATCTTTCGTAGGTGAACTAAAGCTAAAATGAATCAATATCAGTAAGCAAAGTTTAAGTACATACATTTTTGTTAAAAAAAGATTCATTAAACTTATTAGCAGGTAATTTGTTATGCTTATCGTGCTGTAGGAAAAGTGTTGGGACCATGTCAGGTGTATTCCAGCCGGCAATGAATGGCTTGCCAATTATCTATCATGATACAATATCTATATATCTCTGTATCTTTAAAAGCGTTGCGATGGTAGCCTCTCCGAAACGTGTCGCGGGTGTGACTGAACACGTGAATTTATCCAACTAGGGATAAAATAAAACAAACAATAAAGTAAAACCCTTATAATGTATACAATTTATTCATCCTTAAAC